>ML426603.1:23513-41397 GCA_005239525.1 Nicotiana knightiana | reverse complement strand
CCCACCCCTACCCACCCACCCCTCACCCCACCCTAAATAAAAATATTATTAATAATATTTTCTTTTATAGATAGATTTTTTTTGCATTTTAACAAATGGGTATTTTTCTTACATGATATAAAAAAATATTTTTCATTTCAACAAAAAGGTATTTTTTTTCATTAAAAAAATTATTTTCTTTCATTTCAATAAAATGAGTACTTTCTATTATAGCGAGTGTCACTACAAGTTAATCTCAAAAATTGCACCAACGTAATTATTCTACTCTTTTACTTTGATGAAATTATAATTATCTTCCTTCGGGGAATTTATTTGAACTTTCCCATCCTCATCTCATTACGATTTTTGTTGTTGTTTTAATTTAAAAGTATATCAAGGATAATTCTTTTAAAGAACAAAATCTTGATATATAAAAGATCAGTATTCTTGGAGGGAAAACTAAATTTTAAAATGTTAGGTACTTTATCGATTTTACCATTTTGTTCATTTATATATTTTTGAAGTAAAAGTATCTACTAATTCTATGTTAATTAGTAAAAGTATCTACCCTCTAATCAAAATTAGAAAATATTTTTCGCAAAAATTTTCCACTCAACTACCTAATAAAGAAAAATAAGTGATAAAATCACTCATTTTCTAAAAAAACATTTTTTATAAAAAACATTTTCCTTCGTACCAAACACACCCTAAATATACCAATTTCACTAGGATGAATAGAGTTATATGTTCTTATAGAAAAGCTACCGAATTGCATCACTTGAATTAATAGAAGCTTTAATCATAAGAAAAGGAATGGAACGAAAAAATATTATTATTACAACAGAAAATAACTAGCCTCCAAATTAGGAATATCCTCCTAGTGACAAGTTTCACAGAAGATGTATACATTTTCTCGTTGCGACAATGGTAAGAGCTAATCTTGACTCCTGACTCCTAAGTATGAGATTGTGGAAATGCACAAATGATATATGGATATATTATTTAACTTCTAAGGATGGATGAAAAATAACATACATTTAATAGGGACCTTAGATTGGGAAGGGAAAAGAACCAAAATTATTAGTAGGCCTTTGGACATCAGAATTGTAAAATTCAAAAAATGGTGAATTTTTTTTTGTTGGTGTTAGTGTATTTTAATATTAAATTATAATATTAAAGTGTATTATTTCTTGTGAGATAGTGGTTATAAATTGGCAAGAAAGTGATCATTATTTTGGTGTAACTCATGAAACCACTAATGCATTGATCTACCACTAAATACCCACTAAAAATTAAATTTTATACCCACCAATCCATATTCTACTATTTTATTATCCCACTATCTTATTATTTATTTCAAGGAAGAAATTTCACACCTATAAATTGTGGTATTTCTTCTTTGTGTTATGTATGAGAAAAATGTTCATGTTGTACATGAAAAAAATGTGGTTGGTATTGTGAAAAAGAGAGTTAAGAGAAGGAGAAAATCTAAGTCTCCAACTTATTCTCTACAAAAGAGAATATTATTTTTGTTGAAGGAAAATGTTCATCTTGGTGGAGCTTTGGACTCAACAACTTTTCCAGAGTTTGTTCGAGTCATATGACATTGTCGGGCTGTTGTATCCTGGAGGAGACAAGTCAAGAGTATTACTGCTGGATCGGTGAAGATACTACCGCAGTGAGCTTGAACCTTCTTAAAGAGAGCGAGATATTCGCGCCTTAGCCCGAAGAGTATTTATTTATTTTCATCTTAGTTTTCAACTGTAATTTTTTGTAATTTTACCAACAATTTTAAGGAGATTCAATTTTTTCTATGCAGTTGAAAAATATCGGATATCAAAGTAGAAGTTCACTCTCTTTAAGAGATAGAAGGGTGAAGTATTTTTCTACTTTCTTAGCTCAAGCGAAGGAAATGTATAAACTTTTTTACCTTATATTTTTCATGAATATGTGATATATTTTTTCATGAAAAATAAATTTTTATAATGCTAAAACTAGTGGGGGTTAAAAGAAAAAATTCTTGCATGAATAATTTGAGTATTTATGCATGAGCGAAAGTTGATTAAATCAAGAAGTGTGATAAGTGCATCTATGATAAGTCTTGGAATGATTTACATGTTGTTGTTTGCCTCTAAATTGATGATTTATTAATTTTTGACTCTAATATGAATGTTATTGGAGGAACTAAAATTATGCCTAGTAGCTATTTTGACATGAAAGATTTGTATGAGGCAAGTTTCCTTGACTAGTCACATTATGTTGAGCAAATTTTGAAAAAAATAATTATATTGATTGCAAGCATGTTGTAACTCCTTTTGATTCAAGTGTTATTTCATGTACAAAGTTATAATTATGCGATAAATCAAAAGGAATATGCTAGCTCAATTGGAAGCTTGAGAATATATGACTGATTATATTTGATTGCATACGCAGTATGAGTACTTAGCAGGTTTACAAACAAGACAGGTAATGAACATTGGCATACCATAAAAAGAGTTATGAGGTGATGATATTTCTTGGAAACTAAAAAAATAGTAATTGCTAACTCTACCATGGAGGTTGAACTAATTGCTTTAGCTTCAGCTAGTGAGGAAGTGAATTGGTTGAGAGATTTATTATTTCAAATTTCTTATTTTGAAAAATCAATTCTTCCTATTTTAATTCATTGTGATAGCACCGCTGCTATTGTACAAAATCGTTATTACAACAGTAAATCCAGACCTATAAGGAGAAAACACGATATTGTGTGATATTTGAAAAGTGGTAAAATTGATGTTGATTATGTGATAATTTTGTAGATCCACTTACCAAGATCTTGGCAACAGAAAGAGTCTGGAGTACATCGAGGGGGATAAGATTGAAGCCCATAAACTCATAAGTCATATATGAGGAAACCCAACCTGGGGACTAGAGATCCTATAACCAGGTACAATGGGAAGAATGAATCATATGATGGCTTGGTTTGAAATGCACTATTTTTATCATTGTTCCATCTCTATGGTGTGAGTGCATTTATCCTGAAAGGATTTGCGATGTTGAGTTTTTTTTTATTAACTCTTAATGAAAATCTATAGCTCGTTTGAGTAGGGTGTTAGAGTTACAGGTGCAACATTGACAGATTTCACCATGTGAGTGTGGAAGTAGGCCACTTCCTATGAGAATTGGACTTGTTCTCAAAAACACTCATGAAAACCGGGATAACACAAGGCCATAATGTGCTGACTGTGCTGACTAATAAAGCTTATGTCAACACCTTGATTATTATGTGTAAGCAGTGATACTTTATTTTCCTAAAGCAGTCATAGTTCAAGTCTGAGACCACTACTGACTTTGGAGTAGAGATCGTTATTTTACTAAGTGGAGGTTCAATGCAGAGCACACCTTCATTATGCATAATAGCCTCCCTTCAACTGGTAAACTCTCTTATGTTAATATTAAAATGAGTGAGGGAATGTTGGTGTTAATGCATTTTAATATTAAAATTATAATATTAAAGTGCATTATTTCTTGTGAGATAGTGGTTATGAATTGGCAAGAAAGTGGTCATTATTTTGGTGTAACTCATGAAACCACTAATACCTTGATCTACCCCTAATTACCTACTAAAGATTAAATTTTGTAACCACCAACCCATGTTCTACTATTTTATTACCCCACTATCTTATTACTTATTTTAAGGAAGAGATTCTGCACCTATAAATTGTGGTATTTATTCTTTGTGTTATCTATGAGAAAAGTGTTATGGTGTACATGAGAAAGACGTGGTTGATATTATGAAAAAAAGAGTTAAGAGAAGGAGAAAATCTAAGTCTCCAACTTATTCTCTACAAAAGAGAATATTATTTTTGTTGAAGAAAAGTGTTCATCTTGGTGGAGCTTTGAACTTAACAATTTGTCTAGAGTTTGTTCGAGTCATATGACGTTGTCGGGCTGTTGTATCCTGGAGGGGACAAGTCAAAAGTATTACTGCTGGACCGGTGAAGATACTACCGCAGTGAGCTTGAATCTCCTTAAAGAGAGCGAGATATCCGCGCTTCAGCCTGAAGAATATTTATTTATTTTTCTTCATCTTATTTTTCAACTGTAATTTCGCCAACATTTTTCAAGTGAAAATGGTATTTGGATTTTAGAGTTGTGTTTGGACATAAATTTCAGTTCGGGTTATTTTTTAAGTTTTGTGAGAGATTTGGGTGAAAATTTTTGGAAAATAACTTTTTGCAATTTTTTAAATTTTCGGAAATTTTCAAAATGTATCTTCAAGTGAAAATTGAAAATTTTATGAATAAACGCTAATTTCAAAAGTAATTTTTAAAAAAAAAAAAGTCTTCTATCAAATTTTATGTCCAAACAAGCACTTAAACAACTAGTTTAGAGTTGATGTAATCGCTAGATGCAACGGTTAGAATCTGTCCGTTTTAAAAAATATTATATTCGGTACTAAAAGTTGTTAGTAATCTGTATTGCTGTAAAATAAACTAAAAACACTAAACTTTCTGAAAAATACAAAGATAGAAAGTTAGTAGAACAAGAACCTCAAAAATGAATTCTGAAAACAATGTAGGAAAAAATCGAGCCCACTGAATATACAGTGTGTCCTTAAGAAAATTATTCCCCTCTAGTACCCGAGGTTTTGGAATATATCCTCCCAGGATAGAACGATTTAACTTACCAGAGTGTTGGCACCAAAAACGCCGGTGAACAACAAACCACTCGAAGGTTGTAAAACACACTGGAATATTTTGTTCAGAAGAAGAAGAAGAAGATCAGAAAATTTAGTAAGTAAAAATTCTGGGATTCAAGGTATATTTATAGCCAATTTCGTACTGTTTCTGAAAAGGTTTTGCAACCTTTCAGCACAACCATAGCTATTGGAACAGGTGTGAATCCTTTCAGAACAGCCATAGCTGTTTTGAACAGGTATGAATATTGCGGGAAATTTAAAAATGGATTTAAAATAATCTGGGAAAGAAAACGGGTCGTACCGAGTCGCGAGTCATTCCGAATTTGAATTTTTCTATTAATTAATTAAATAATTTGAAAAGAATTTTGTCCAAAAAGATTAATCAATCAATCTATATTTGACCAAAACCAAATCCAAATTCGAATCTGAATTCGAATCCGAATCCGAATCCGACGCCGAAGCCGAAGCCGAGCCGAGCGACGACGACGACGACGACGACGACGCGAGGCTTGCCTTCTTCTCAACTCTTTAAGAGTTAGAAGAAGAGCTTCTCTATATAAATACATAGATTTTCCAAAAAGATTAATCAATCAATCTTTGACCGAATCCGAAGCCGAAGCCGAGCGACGACGACGACGACGGCGCGAGGCTTGCCTTCTTCTCAACTCTTTAAGAGTTAGAAGAAGAGTTTCTAAATATATACACATAGATTTTATTTTCTTCTTCCAATGAGGGACAAAGTGCACTAATTCAAAATTTCACTTCCCTCCATTTCTTTTCCCACCATTTTTCATTCACTCTCTTTAACCTACACCAAGCTTAAAATTAAGCTATACTAAGCTTAAAATTAAGCTACACTAAGCTTAAATACCAACAATCTCCCACATGAATGGAAAATGGATAAAAAATAAAGAAATGCATGGACGAGTGTGCGTGTTACATGCAAGAATTAATTGCATCTGGATAAGTAGGTTTCCCTTTGAACTTTCCGTAGTGAACTTATATCGGATATACTCGGTCAATCGGTAGATTTGATATCTTTGAAACGTCGAGCTTTGTTGTATAACTAGACAACATAAGTCACACAATCAATCCTTAACCATCTATGGTTCTCACGGGTGTGTTCGTTTCAACCATGAACACCACCTGGTTTCATGAGTGCTTAGAGAATGGGCCTTTACTTTCATTCCCCTTGGAGCGGCTTACACTTCATNATTGACTCATCAAAAAGCCTTAATGCTTTACCTTTATTTCTGAACATTGTCTTCATCACGAGAATGGGTTGAGTTATTTGACAATGTTGAACCGTCATTCATAACTTTGTTTTATCTCTTTGAACCTAGCTCTTGGGATCTCCAGTCTGCTAGGTTGAGTTACTGCCATGATGACTTGTTCTAGGCCTTAACCCCATTCCCATTGATGATCTTTCAACTGCCTCTCTAGATAGTCTTTTTGTAAGTGGATCCGACACGTTATCTCTTGACTTTACATAGTCAATTGTGATAACACCACTAGAGAGTAGTTGTTTAACGGTATTATGTCTTCGTCGTATATGATGAGATTTTCCGTTATACATAACGCTCCCTGCCCTGCCTATTGCCGCTTGACTATCACAATGTATACAAATAGGTGCCAAAGTTTTGGGTCAAAATGGAATATCTTCCAAGAAATTCCGGAGCCATTCAGCTTCTTCACCGGCTTTATCTAAAGCTACGAATTTAGATTCGATTGTAGAACGGGCGATGCATGTTTGTTTGGATGATTTCCAAGACACTGCTCCACCCCCAACTGTGAAAATATTTACACTTGTGGATTTAACTTCAGATGATCCGGTGATCCAATTTGCATCACTATATCCCTTGATCATAGAGGGATATTTGTTATAATGCAAAGCATAGTTTTGGGTATGTTTCAGATACCCAAAACTCGTTTCATTTCCATCCAATGTATGTGATTGAGATTATTTGTAAATCGACTCAGTTTTCTAATAGCACATGCTACATCTGGTCGCGTACAATTCATGATATATATCAAACTTCCCAATACTCTAGCATAGTCCAGTTGTGAGTCATTTTCACCTTCATTCTTTTGGAGTGCATAACTCACGTCAATTGGAGTCTTGGCAATTTTGAAATCCAAATACTTGAACTTGTCAAGTACTTTTTCAATGTAGTGAGACTGTGATAACGCTAGACCTTGTGGAGTTTTGTGAATTCCGATTCCTAAGATCACATCAGCAACTACTAATTCTTTCATGTCAAATTTGCTAGCCAACATGCGTGTTGTAGCATTTATATCTGCCATACTTTTTCTCATTATCAACATGTCATCAACATATAAACAAACAATGACTTCATGACCTGAAGTGTTTTTAATGTAAACACATTTGTCGCACTCGTTGATTTTAAACCCACTTGCCAACATTGTTTGGTCAAATTTGGCATGCCATAGTTTGGGTGCTTGTTTAAGTCCATAAAGCGACTTAACAAGTTTGCACACTTTTTTTTCTTTATCAGGAATCACAAAACCCTCAGGTTGTTCCATGTAAATCTCTTCCTCCAGTTCTCCATTTAAGAAAGTTGTTTTAACATCCATTTGATGGATTTCAAGACCATACACGACCGCTAATGCCACTAACATCCTAATAGATGTTATCCTCGTTACTGGCGAGTAAGTGTCAAAGTAATCAAGGCCTTCCTTTTGTCTATAACCTTTGACAACAAGTCTTGCCTTATATTTTCCAATAGTGCCATCAACTTTTATTTTCCGTTTAAAGATCCATTTCGAACCTAAAGGCTTATTTCCAGGAGGAAGATCAACCAATTCCCATGTATGGTTATCCAAAATTGATTGAATCTCACTATTGACTGCCTCTTTCCAAAATGCTGAATCAGAAGACGACATAGCTGCTTTAAAAGTTTGAGGATCATTTTCAAGCAAGAATGTCACAAAATCTGGTCCAAAGGAAGTAGATGTTCTTTGACGTTTGCTACGCCTTGGATCTTCTACACTTGGAGTATTTTCCTTTGGTTCTTCCCGAGGTCGTTTAGGTCTTTCACTTAACGACTCACATTCAGTTTTATACGGATAAATGCTTTCAAACAATTCAGAATTTTCTAGTTCCATTACCGTATTAACATGAATCTCGGGATTATCAGATTTATGGACCAAAAATCGACATGCTTTACTGTTTATAGCATATCCAATGAAAACAATCTACAATTTTTGCTCCGATTTTAACCCTTTTAGGTAAAGGAACTTGTACCTTTGCTAGACACCCCCACACTTTGAAATATTTCAAGTTGGGTTTTCTACCTTTCCATTTTTCATATGGAATAGATTGTGTTTTGCTGTGGGTTACGCTGTTGAGTATTCGGTTAGCTGTAAGGATAACTTCCCCCCACAAACTCTGCGGTAATCCGGAACTTATTAATAAAGAATTCATCATTTCCTTTAATGTCCGATTTTTCCTTTCCGCAATTCCGTTGGATTGAGGTGTGTAAGGTGTTGTAGTTTGATGGATAATTCCATCTTCCGAACATATTTCTACAAACGGAGATTCATATTCTCCACCTCTATCACTTCTAATCATTTTAATCTTTTTATTCAATTGATTCTCTACTTCATTCTTGTATTGTTTAAATGCTTCAATTGCTTCATCCTTAATGTTAAGCAAATAAACATAACAATATCGAGTGCAATCGTCAATAAAAGTAGTAAAATACTTTTTCCTACCTCGAGATGGTGTCGACTTCATATCGCAAATGTTGTATGAATTAAGTCTGAAGGATTGAATTCCTTTCAACAAACTTATAAGGATGTTTTACAAACTTAGATTCAACACATATTTGACATTTCGATTTATTACACTCGAATTTAGGCAATACTTCTAAATTAATTAACTTCCGCAAGGTTTTATAATTGACATGTCCTAAACGATTATGTCATAATCATTTGACTCCAACAAATAAGAAGAAGCTGAAATTTTATTCATAGTATCAACAACCATTACATTGAGTTTGAAAAGCCCTCCGCGAGGTAGCCTTTTCCAACGTACATTTTGTTCTTGCTTACAACAACTTTATCAGAAACAAATACACATTTGAATCTATTCTTCACTAGTAAGGAAGTAGAAACTAAATTCTTCCTAATATTAGGAACATGAAGAACGTTGTTGAGCGTTAACACCTTGCCGGAAGTCATCTTTAGGAAAATCTTCTCATAACCTTCAATCTTGGCTGTTGAGTTATTTCCCATGAAAATCTCTTTTTCGGGACTAGCAGTAGAGTAAGTCACAAATGCTTTCTTTGACAGCACAAACATGTCAAGTGGCTCCGGAGTCAATCCACCACTCATTTGGATTTCCAACTAAGTTGCATTCTGAAAGCATTGCACAAAGATCATCAATGTCATCATTCTTCTCCACTATGTTGGCATGTCCCTTCTTCTTATCCTTTCTCGGGAAGCGACAATCAAGGGCTTTGTGACCAACTCTTCCACAATTGTGGCAGTAGCCCTTGAATTTCTTTTTGTTCTGCTCCTTAATCTGTCTAGAAGATCTCTTCCTCTTCTTACTTTTTGGAGCAGTTTCTTCAACGATATTAGCTCCCATGATCGTTGAATTTCCACGAGACTTCTTCTCGGCTGTTTTGTTGTCTTCCTCAATCTTGAGATGAATCACAAGATCTTCCAACTTCATTTCTTTGTGCTTGTGCTTTAGATAGTTCTTGAAATCTCTCCACGAAGGAGGCAACTTTTCAATCATTGCAGCCACTTGAAATGCTTCATTCACGACCATACCTTCAGCAATAAGGTCATGAAAAATAAGTTGAAGTTCCTGAACTTTGGGTTCCCAAAGTTTTGTTGTCTATCATTTTATAGTCTAGAAACTTGGCAACCATGAACTTCTTCAAGCATGCATCTTTTGTCTTGTATATCTTCTCAAGTGCGTCCCATAATTCTTTCGAAGTATTTATAGCACTGTACACATTGTACAAATCATCCTCTAAATCACTTAAAATATATCCTTTGCAAAGAAAATCTGCCTGCTTTCACGCCTCAATAATCATGAACTTTTTATTGTCCGGCATGTCCGCAGCAGGCACTAGAGGCTCTTCACTAGTGAATTTCTGCATACCAAGTGTGGTAAGCCAGAAGAACACCCTTTGTTGTCATCCTTTGAAGTTGGCTCCTGAAATTTTTTTCGGTTTTTCTGCCGGTGGAACAACAGTCCGGCTTGACAAGGCTATCATCGTTGCCGCAACAGTCGCAGAAGAATTTCCATTATCAATTGCCATTTCTCACTGTCAACAACAGAAGAATTCAATCAATGTCAAAACCAAAACAGTAAACAATACTGTAATTAACGATAAACAGTATGCATAATAAATAAAAACCGAAGTTTTTATATACTGTTTCACAGAAAATGATGAAGTTTTTATATCTTCAAATCAGAATAATAAAATTCAGACGGAGTAGAAAAGACAAAGGTTTTTAATCTCCACAACAGAATACAAAATATAATAAAAATTTAATTTTCTTCAGATTGTTAGTTCTCTGTATTGCTGTAAAATAAACTAAAAATACTAAACTTTCTGAAAAATACAGAAACAAAAAGTTAGTAGAACAAGAACGTCAAAAATGAATTCTGAAAACAGTGTAGAAAAAAATCGAGCCAACTGAATACACGGTGTGTCCTTAAGGAAATTATTCCCCTCAAGTACCCGAGGTTTTGGAATATATCCTTCCAGGAACGATTTAACTTACCGGAGTGTTGGTACCAAAAACGCCGGTGAACAACGAACCACTCGAAGGCTGTAAAACACACTGGAATATTTTGTTCAGAAGAAGAAGAAGAAGATCAGAAAATTTAGAAAGTAAAAATTCTGGTATTCAAGGTATATTTATAGCCAATTTCGTCCTGTTTCAGAAAAGGTTTTGCAACCTTTCAGAACAGCCATAGCTATTGGAACATGTGTGAATCCTTTCAGAACAACCATAGCTGTTCAATTTGAACGGGTATGAATATTGCGGAAAATTTAAAAACGGATTTAAAATAATCCAGGAAAGAAAATGGGTCGGACCGGACCGGGTCACGGGTCATTCCGGATTTGAATTTTTCCATTAATTAATTAAATAATTTGAAAAGAATTTTGTCCAAAAAGATTAATCAATCAATCTTTGACCAAATCCGAAGCCGAAGCCGAAGCCGAGCGAGCGACGATGACGGCGGCGCGAGGCTTGCCTTCTTCTCAACTCTTTAAGAGCTAGAAGAAGAGCTTCTCTATATATACACATATATTTTCTTTCCTTCTTCCAATGAGGAACAAAATGCACTAATTCAAAATTTCACTTACGTCCATTTCTTTTCTCACCATTTTCCATTCACTCTCTTTAAGCTACACCAAACTTAAAATTAAGCTAGACTAAGTTTAAAGACCAATAAAAAGTTGTGTTGAATCTGTTTATATTAAAAGTTGCAAGTGTTCGAGTCAAATTAGCAAAAATAATGGCTAAATAAGGATAAATATAGAGACAACAAATTGTTGTAAAAAGTAAAAAATTTAAGAAAAAATAAATTGTTGTAAAAAGAAAAAAAAGAGGAAAAAATCTAAAAAAAATAGGAAAATAGAATTCCCGGCTTGTGAGGCATGCCATCTCACCGGGTCTATGTCCCTCAATTATATAAATATATAAAATATAGACTATGTGAAAAAGCTTAAGAGGAAAATAATATTCAGTTCTCTATCTCTAGAAAGAAGAATTCCAGGCCATCAATATTTAAGCAGCCCTTTATTACAAGTCAAATTTTAAACCAACTTGATTTTTCTATTTTTAATTTATATTTTTAGAAGAAAGGTAAATAAATGAAAAACAAATTACGAATAGTTAAAAAAATCAACGCCACCAGTCTTTGTAGAGCAAATCTCTAAACCCCCAGTCTTCTTCTTCTTCTTCTTCTTAAACCCTATAATTTCAAAGTAGAGATTTCACCTCCAAACAAAACCATCAATGGACGTGGAAGAAGATATACTAACGGCCCAAAAATCCACTCCTAGAAAACGTGGAAGGCCTGAAGATGATTATGATTGTGGAATTAATCCATCCACCGAAACCAGAAGAATAAAAGCAATCATATTAGCAAATACAAAACCAAGTTATTGCCTAAAGCGAGGTATAGGAAGTTTAAACCAAGATTTTCAGAGTTTACGTTCTGAACATAGGCGAAGACTCCGGCGATTGCTGCAAAAATTGATGCGGCAACATAAATGGGCGGAGGCTAGTGGTGTATTAAGTGTACTTCTTAAAGGGACTGTACAAGAAAAATCCCTATTGAAAACTCGGACCAAGTTTACGGTACTAGCCAATTTAATCACAATTGCTTTCTTTTTATATTGTTTTTAATTTTTTTTTAATGGTCTATTAATGTGGTTTTAGGCCACTTTGGAGCTTATTGAGCATATAAAAGGTGACACTATGAGTACACGAAGGATGCAGAATATTTATGAGCTTTGGATGAAGAAGCTTGGACCTATGAAAAACTGGCCCATGAAGGTAAATATTACTAGGAAAAAATGAATATATTATTTGCTTATTTGTTTGTTCATTAGCTTTGTGCTTCTCTTACATTTGATCATTTTCAAGTGTTTGTTGTAACATTTACTATTTCCTTGTTAAGTACAGACAGGCTCGGAATTTAATATTTGTTCATATTTTGTGGATTTCTTAACAGATATACAAGGTCTAGGTCAAAACTACTGGTTCGGCCGAACCCATATATTACACTTTACATCTGCCTTTGCGTACCCTTTATGTGCAATGTGTTAGTAATTTTACTTTCATTAACCCCAAAAAATTATAAAGAACCATGTTCTGTTTTCATGGAAACACTAAGTCTAGTGATACTGCCTCTGTCAATTTGTTTGATGCTGTTAAGATTTCGAAAGTCAAATTTCTCAATTCTGATTGCTAATTCGAACATAGAATCGTTATGTTTTTTGAAATAAATTTACATATTTGAAAACTATATAGCAAGTACTATAAGTCACAGTAATTAACAATTCAAAATATTTAAAAAGCATATGAAAAAATCGTGGTCAATAAAAACTTGTTTGACTCTGGAAATCTGAACTTTATCAACTATCAAACAAATTGGGACAGAGCGAATATTATTTTTGTTGTTGTTATTACTATTTTAGGAAGCACTAATATATAATACTCCCTTCGTTCCAATTTATGTGAACCTGTTTGACTGGGCACGGAGTTTAAGAAAAAATGAAGATTTTTAGAATTTGTGGTACTAAACAAGTCAAAAAGGGGTCCAGAGTATTTGTGTGGTTATAAATGCTTCTCATTAAGGGTAGAGTTGGAAGTTTAAGCTAAATCGTTTCCAAATTTAGAAAGGGATCATTCTTTTTGGAACGGACCAAAAAGGAAATAGGTTCACATTAACTGGAACAGAGGGGGTATATAGTTTGAAGGTGGTTAAAATACTAGTGACATAATTATATGGCCTCTATAACTAAGTTTGATGAAAATGCTTGACATGTTACAGTTGAGATAGCCACGGGGCTGTTCAGGACCTCTGAGGGAAAAATTGTCAATGATTATCATGTTTATAATTGGATTTATGTCTTCGTATTATGTAATGTAAGTCTCAGGATGCTAGTGATAGTGAAGTTTGAGATTGAATTCCTTTATATGCATTGTTATTTGAGGTATCAAGCTACCTGCATCTCTTTCTAGGTCTTTATTTAAAATTTTAAGCAATTTCACATAGAGTATCGAGCTAGCTGCATCTCTTCCTTGCTTCACAAAATATTTCCACCTAATGTGATAGTGCTCAAATGGCCCCAAACCTTATGGAAAAAAAAGAGAGTAAGCAAGTTGTTATTTTCTGTTATAGGGGAAATCCAATATAATAAAGGAAAAGACTTCTCCTTTCTTAGTCTTGGATACCTCTTTATGTATGTATTTTTCTTTTTTCCCATTCGAAAAAGGAATAGACATATATAAAGAGGTGTCTAGGACTAAGAAAGGGAAGTTTATTCACTGGATCAGATGATGCATTTTTTGGTTGCTGTAGTTACTTTAGTAAATGCTTATCATAATATGGATCATATCGTACAGGTGATGTTATGCCACTTCTTTGTTTGTAATTGGTAACCATAGGCTGGTGATGTAATCGTGATTTTGTGTTGCAAACTTTCTGTCAGAGCTAGAACTGAATTTCACCTTTATAGTAGCTCATTCTGAAGTTTGAATTTGTGGCAGGATCGTTTTGCTGTTCAGTTGGAATTCATCCTTTTCTGTCTCAAGCGCGGGAGCACAGAGGACGCTCATCAGGCTGCCTTATGGTAAGTTCTTGTCTTTTAACAAATAATGATTTTTATCTTTCTCATGTAGGTTGGCGAAAAATCAATTGCCAATTAATAGAAGAAAGTTTCATTAATTTTTTGAGAAAAGAACTAAAGTTCTAAAAGGGGTCTAGGACGGTAGTCTTTTTTGTTGAGCTATATCTGACTTTTTCCTAATCGTGTCGATATATTTATCTAATCGTATTATACTGTCACCTGCAGTGGAAAGTGACATTCTCTTGGAGCGAAAGACTCCTAATTAACATTTAGAATAATAATTCTATTTGCAACTTCGTTTAAGAATCTGTTTGCTTGTTAGTTTGAATTTTCTTAAATTAAATCCTTAAAGTAGTGTGGTTAACACGCTCAAAAGAGCGGATTCTTTGATATTTTATGGTGCTTAATTCTGTCAAAAGTAGCATGCCTTTGGTCGGATTGCGATCTGGGAAGCTTGCTTAACCCAGAATAATCTCCAAAAGAGAGGTTTTTGTCTTTTCAACAGATGTTGTTTGTGTGAAGAGGATCAGGAATCGACAGAACATCTATTAAGAATAAGTGGTTGCATAATCTTTTCTTCTGGTGTAAGAGCAGGCAAATTGGAAATATGGATCAGTATATGGAGTTCTTAGAACTGTTAGGAGGAAGGAAGTAGTTGCATACTTGATGTAGTACAGTATCCTCTGCTCCTTCAAGAGTCATGTACTTTTCTTTTACCATCTTGGCACCTTTGTCAATAAAAAATTTTCCATTTCAAAAAAAATTTCCGTCAAAAGAGTAAGAGAAGAGCCATGCCAGTTCACCACCCCCCAGTTGTTATTGTTCATTGAATATTAAAGAACTCACCTTCTCATAAACAATATTCCCCCAATTTCAATTTACGTAGAAGTTTGAGAATGAGAGGAAGACTTTTGAAAATTGTGGCCTTGAAAGCTTAAAGGGTAAAAGCTTATATGGGATCTTCAATTTGTGTGGCTATAAAAGCTCCTCGTCAAAGGTAAAATGGGTAAAAGGGAAAGTTCAAAGTTAAATAGTTTTCAAATATAGAAATATGTCATTCTTTTTGGAACAGACTAAAAAGGAAAGCGTGTCACAAAAATTGAAAATGGAGGGAGTAGTATACTTGGAGAACAAGGTTGACACAAGGATAGGCAGAAGAATCCAAGTTGGAGAAGTATGCCAAATGAAACAAGGTGACTGATTACATATTCAGGATGTGTCAAGCTTGTTCCACATTTTAGTATGACACCAAGTATTATATAAACTAGATGGTCATTTTTCGGGGGTACGCCATTGATGATTTCTATGATTGCAATAACTAAAAAGAATTTTAATGTTAGATACTTAGTTTAATTTTTAAAAATGGGTGGTTTGACAGGAGTGTGTGCGCAGCCATTACATTTCAGAGGATTCAAACTACTCTCTGTTATATATTTTATTTGGATTTAGATGAATCAGAATTTGTCTTTGCTAAACGTTGTGGATATGTTAATCTTAAATGTGTCCATGAAGTCTAATCAGGTAAGATTGAGCAATATTACCTTCTTCCGTTTCTCTAAATGTCCAACTTTAAACCAAGTAAATATGAGTTGCATAGTAATAATCCTCTCTGTTCTGTGATCAATGTTTAGTGTGAAAAATTGTTGCACGAATATGTAGGTATCAATAGTCAGTCATGTTTTTGGTGGCAAAGCCACAAAATCCTTTCTTCTAAGATGACTGCTTTGCTGGAATTCAGCGTAGCATCTGTTTATATTTTTGTTAAAATTCAAAAGGCTTAATGTACCCTTCCTGGCTGTGATTTGTGTCAGTGTCATGCAGGAACGTGGTTTTGAGAGTGATCCTGTCTCTAATTTAGTTGTGGGCCTGACTTTTTATCAATTATGGTATTCTACTATCCCGAAGGAGTTGCATTTGCCAGAGTTGGACAGATTTGATAGCCCGGTGCCGTCAGAGAACTTCGAGGACAGAATATATATGTCCATTTTAAATTCAGAGGGGCATGATGCTGTTGAAGGCCAAGAGGCTAATTCTCCTTTACATTGTGATTCAAACACTTCTATTCGGAATGACAAAGAGATCTCGGGAGTTGATTTCAGTCAACTGAGACAAGTCCCTGTGGTCTTTGATGATAATGTGTCGGGAGAAACACGAAATGACAATTTTCAGGCACAAGATTTTTACATGAATTCTGCTGAAAGAAGTGACCGTGAAGGTTCTTCTGTGGGTCATAGTGGTGATGTGCCTTATCATTCCATATTCTACAGTCGCGGTGAGTTGTGCTCATGTCTTAAATATTTTCTATGCTTCTATGTAGTCATATCTGGAATTCAATTCTGTAACAATTTTGTTTTTACTTGTAGAAAACCCTATGAGCCTGGTTTCTGGCAATTGGACTTGAACTTGAGTACATGTGTAGCATGGACTGAAAAAAACAAGTTCTCTTTTCTTTTTCCCTTTTATCTTGTGAGGGCTTAGACCCTTTATCTACTTGTCTTAAAAGGAAGGTTGGGACAATGGATGACTGACTATCTTTGATTTCAAGAATGCACTTGTCTCATGAATCATCTGAATAATTATATTTAGTTTATACAGGTTATTCTATAATATGCGTGTAGCTACTAATACTTAAGATGATCTTTGCTTCGGGTTTAGGTAATTTACAAGTATCAGCATCGTGTATACTTGGCCAACAAAAGTTACACATAATAGCATAGGTATGAAGTTATAGGCAAGTATTCTCTAAATCTGCTTTGTGCCGTTCGAGAGCGATGAGTGGGAGCAGCAGCTGGCTAATGGCAGCAGTGGTCATAAGCGTTCCCTCATTTTGGATTATTGGAGAATCATATCTGCAAAACATTGGGGAAAATGTTAAGACTTTTTAATCATTGTTAACTTTGGATGATGGCAAAATGGGCCTCTAAGTATATGCTTCAGTTTTCTAAAAGGATGATATGAAGACGAGGAAGATACTATTTTAGGAGAGTAAACATCCTCGTAGAATGTTATCAAAAGGATGAAAAGGCAGTTGATATGAGGTGAAGACAATATGGAATTTCTAAGCCCTTCAAACCCTGTGAAGGTGGATATTGTGCATTTGTCTAGGTGCAGATTTTGTAAAGCTCCAAAGCTCATGTATTATTGTCTGTTATGTATGGAATTTGAGATGTGTTATGTTCTTCCTGGTGATAAAGGATTTAAATCCTGATATTTCTTGCTCTATCCAAATGTAGGTCTTCCATTGTGGTTATTGCCTTTACAATTGCCTTCCTCAAATGAAAATTTAGAGGATGACCTCTCTATGCACCGGACCTTGCGTAATAACCACTATAAGAATGCAATAAAGTATTTACGACACGCTCTGTATTCGAATCCACCAGTACTCGAGGCTTTTCATCCTTTAATACAGGTAATATTGCTTATGTCCAAGAAAGAATTCATACTGTGTATTTTCAAATTGTATTTGAAATTGCTTTTCTGTAGGCATGCTAGAAAGTTCGTGCATGTTCGCATTATCCCCATCTTTCTCGAGCTCATAATTAAGCTTGTATATTAAACCCACCACCTGAAATTAGTTTCATCTTAAGTTGTTTGTGTTCAAGAAACTTAGAAGTTACTACTATGAAAGATTTGTAAATATATACTACTTTCATATTATATCTTGATAAAATCAAGATGCATGGAAAGATACTGGTGTTTCTTAATATAATTCATAATGTCTATTATCATATATTAAATATAAACTTAACCTGTAATTAAATCTTGAACTTGCTTACTGGCCTTTTCACTTTATTGGGCAAGCTGGACTTGGCTTGGCTGAATGACACCTCTACGAAGCCCTTCGCGAAGAAGGCTTTTTTGGCGCGGGGGG
>ML426603.1:838-22803 GCA_005239525.1 Nicotiana knightiana | reverse complement strand
AGGGGGGAGAAGAAGAATGGAAGAAATACAAAGGAAAAATGCTAAAGAATTCAAGAATATTGTTTTAAAAAAATTCCATCTCATTTATGTATCAGTTGCTGAGAGATATATTTATATAATATGTTTTTCACGCTCTTGAACATCAATTTCTTGGCAGATGCTGCTGCTCGGGGATCAGGTGAAGGAGGTTCTTGATGAGGTGGAAAGATTTTCTCCGTACTCCGACACATCCTTTCAGTTGAGGTAACTGTTTCTTCCTTGTGAAAAGTTGAATGTAGCCTAGAAAATAATGACATGATGAGTATTGAACTTCTCAGACTACACAGTGTTGGTGCCTAGGATTCAGTATTGCTGATATTGGATTTTGATGTGAACAAACAACAACAACCCAGTGCATTCCCACAAGAGAGGGTCTGGGGAGGGTAGAGGATTTTGATGTGAAGTGAGTGATTAAAGGTTGAAGTGGTGTTGGCTGCTTAATAGATGTTGCCACTTAAACTTTTCTTCACTATTTACTAGAGATCTTTATGGAAAGTGATCCAACCTGTAGTTTCTCTTAACCAAGATGGATCATAGTTGTTCAAATGTCACTCAGTGTTTAGTAATTACCTGCTCAATGCAAATGATCTTTTAAGTACAGTGATCTTCTCTTAGGACCTTTAGTGCGGTATGCACCTTTGGAAGGTCCATTGTTCAGTACTTTAGGTGCAAGGTACCCTGTTCTGCACGATATGCTTCATTGTCCTGCTGCATCAGCAGACGATTACCGTTGTTAAAACTCGTGTCGCACAATGACTAAAGTTCTATTGCCTTGTTCAGCCCTTTCTCCGTTAGTCCGTCTTTGGAAATATTTTGTACCATCATTTGTCTCACTGCTCTCACTCTTAGGCCTTAGCTACCTTGCTCCATAGACAAACAAAGGTCATTTGCCTAAGACATTTGTGCAATGTTATTAACGCAAATGCGCTGCTCCCAGTAGCTAAGATGAGTCAGGATCCTTTCTCGTCAGGCATGATTTATGAAACAAAGGAAATTTACCCGAGAAATTTAAAACAATTTTCCATATTGAGTTTCTTGTCGTGTCTTTAGTTGAGTGCTTGATGTACAACTGAGCATTATTTGTCATTAGTCGAGTGCTTGATGTACAACCGAGCATTATTACTTTCTCCGGTTTTACTCACTACATCTGATTTCTTTATTCTTTATCATGCAGGTTGAAAGCTGCTATCATGGAGCATTTTGACAGTGGTAACTATGTCAAACTTTCAACAATCTTTGAGGAAAATTTGGAGAAGGATCCTACATGTAGCCACTCATTGGGGAGACTCATCAGCTTGCATAGAAGTGGTACATACCTTACCTGAAAAATATTTTATTAACTTCATCCTGAAGAGATAAGAGACACAATAATCCTAGTGGTTTTTGCAGCACTCTGAAGTACCAACTTAAGGAACACACATGCAAGAAGTGGTACATACCTTACCTGAAAAATATTTTATTAACTTCATCCTGAAGAGATAAGAGACACAATAATCCTAGTGGTTTTTGCAGCACTCTGAAGTACCAACTTAAGGAACACACATGCAAGAAGTGGTACATACCTTACCTGAAAAATATTTTATTAACTTCATCCTGAAGAGATAAGAGACACAATAATCCTAGTGGTTTTTGCAGCACTCTGAAGTACCAACTTAAGGAACACACATGCAAGAAATAATGCTCAATAATTGCCTTCCACAAACTATTCGTTCTATAAAGAAAATGGAAACAACAACTCATCCCCTCAGCCAATGTGGAGCACTTAACATCCCAGCACATCTAAATCATGACATCTGGGAACAACATAATTTGTGGGCCCAAAATTGGATAAACCAGGAACATGGATGAACCTAGCTCTGATATTATGCAAAAAAATTGAACTTTGGGCGTAACTCAACTCCAAAAGTGAACTATGCAATGAGCACCGACCATCGGTTCTTATCAAGTTTAATAACTAATATATGGGTCATCTGTCTACACGTATTAACTCAATTTTTTAAGGGGGAGGCTCCATTAAGGTAGCTCGCTACATGGGTCTTCGCGCGTCGCCGTTGCATTGCACTACTGCTCGGGCCAGGCGCACCCTACAAAAAAACGAAAAGCACCGGCCAAGACTATATAAGGAAATGACAATACATTCTAACCAATGTGCACTTAGGACCCGTTTTTCCATAGATATTTTTTCCTTTTTTTCGGTTTTTTTTCAGGAACGTATTTGTCTATGAAATTTTGCAAATTTTTCGAAAATGAGTTTTTCAAAAACATTTCAAAAATTTTTGTTTCCCCACTCACAAGACTGCAACATTTTTTCAAGTGAAATGTATGTCCGAACATAATTTCAAATTCCAAATACCATTTTTCAATTTAACTCCAAATACTACTTTTTTTCAAAAATTACAATTTTTTTGTCCAAACGCCTACTTAGCCTTTCAAAAGTGTAAAAACAATATTACTAAATTTTATGTTCAAATCCAATAATTATGCCCCTTCCATTTTGGACCATTTTGGGGCAAGTGTTTGTATCTGTCCTAATAGAAAAGTGGACCCCAGTGCCAGAAGGCTCCTGCCCAGACGCGCTGCGGGAAGACAAATCTTGACAGCCTCATTGGAGAGGCTGGTTCCAAGATCCGAACCATAGTCACCCATAGAAATGCAGAGTGCTTTTCCATTGCTACAAGGCTAGCCTTCATCAGTCCAAACTGATCAGGAAAACTGAATGATCTGCAGTGCCATTAAAAAGAAAGAGATCATATGTATGTACCAGCGAATTTCAGATCTCAAAATAGAAGGAAACCATCTCTGTTTATTTGCAGAAAACTATGGGGACCTATGCTTTGCAAGGTACTCTAGTTTTAGATTTGTTGATTATAGCAGATGATCCTAAGAAACATCAGAGAGTTGATGAGATTGGTGCAACAGATTCTACAACCCCTCAACTCTCTACCTGATCAATGAAGACATCTGTGTGCAACAAGAAGATGCCCATAATATTGAAGGAAGGAGAGGCCCCAGGGGGTTAGCTCAATTGGCAACGGTTGAGGGACTTGTGTCGTAGGTTACATGTTCGACCCTAACTTTGGTATTTAAGTGGAGAAGGATAGAGGGGCGGGCCCATCATCCCTGAATCTCAAAGACTGCTTGGCCCAAAGGGTCGGCTCCATATGAGTTTCTCGGTCATCAAAACATTATTGAAGGAAGGAGAATCTTAAGGAGAATTCAATCAATATACTTCCTTCATATATTATGCTAATAACCCCTTTTTTGTTTGTTTGTTTGTTATTATGTTGCACTAAATAGAGAGATATTTGACATCTTCTGATTCATTTTATATTTGTGTTAAGCTCATGCATATGAATTATGAAGTCCTTGCATATTTTTCAAGTTTCTCTTCATGAAAGTATAATAGCAGAAAAAAGTAGCATATTATGATTTCATATGATTGCATTGACTTCTGACTCAGGGGGGGGAAAAAGATATTGGCTTGAACTCATTTCTGATTCAACCTGAACAAATGTCTTATTTTGCGGAACTGTCTCAAATGATACCTTATGTTGTGATTGATGCACTATTCATTGTATATTGAGTTTTATCTGTTTTCTTGTGCCCGGTTTATCAACCTTAGGAGAGTATAGCACTGAAAAGCTTGTGGAAATGATAGCTTTGCATTTGGATGCTACTCTTGCAAAATGTGACACATGGAAGGAGTTGGCGTTTTGTTTCCTGAGACTTTCTCAATGTGAAGAAGATTGCATATCTGTGTGCTTCAAAGGTGAAGGTACTGAGAAGCAAAATTTTTCGAACCAGATTAATCAGATTCCAAAAATATTTAGGAATTATGAATCTAGCAAGTCTTGGAGGTTTCGTTGCAGATGGTGGCTGACGCGTCACTTCAGCCAGAGCATACTCACTTCAGATATTGGTTCAGGTACAGCTTCATGCCTTTCTTGTTAGCATGCAATTTACTTGACATGTATACCATAATAAAGGTCCACATACTAAAGCTTTGGGCGCTTGATCTTGGGTTGAGGTGATTAAGGCTGTGTGTAGCTGTTTTGTTTATGCTCCACATACTAAAGCTTTGTTTATGCTCAACTTTCTAGGACTTGAATTTTATTTGCCTGAAAATAGTTGTGGAAAACTGCATGGACCCTAACAAAAAGAGAGCGTTTGGTGATCGAGCTCTTAAGTTTTTCTAGTTTCTTAATACTAAACATATATGAATATATGATGTCAACGCCAAGAATTGACTTTATAGTTAGTTGTATAGATGAATTTAGAAAATTGACTTTACGATGATTTTGTTTGCACTGCTGAAGTAGGGCATCTTACCATAGAGTAAGATATCATGGTTTTTAAGTAAGGGGCAGTACCTTTCAAGGTGTTTTCGTCTTTTGAGATGCTCTTATTTAGATATTGTTAGTAAGTTTCTTAATACTGTGATTTACTTGTTGAGTGCAGGTGATTGGGAACTGCTGACTTATAAGGCTGCGACGGCATGTTACCTTTACGGGCGAGAATTTATGTATGTAGTGAAGGCTAGGGAGTGTTTGGAAGAGGAACCATGTAACAAGAATATGTCTTCCATTTTGCACATGCATGCCAACTCTTGTACTGGATTTTATCTCAATGTACAAAAGTAGTACTTTTTGTGCTGAATTGCCATCTTTTTCCTTTCTCTTTTTTTAGTTTTGTTTATTTAGGCGAGTTATCAAGCACCTCTCCCCTTTTCCGGGGTGGTTTGATAGAGTCATGATTTTCACTAAGGGAAGTGAAAATATAAAGAATTAAAAATGTAGCCTAACTAAGTGAATTCAACATATAATATATATAAACACACATATATGTATATATAACATAAAAAAATTACTTAGCTACATAATGTGATTTTCAGCAAAAAAAAAATACCGATTGACATGCCTTTATGTGTGATTTGGCCACAACTTTAGGAGAAATCGTCCTTTTAGGTAGTGATCGTTGAGTCCATGGTTCATTTAAGGTCCATGCAAGGCTCTAGGATGGAAAACATTCATTTGTTCCCTTCCTCTGAGGCATGTCCCTTGACATTGTCTAGTAAGCATCGAGGTCTTATAAATGCTTAGATGCTGTAGAGAATCGTCATTAATCAGTAGTCATATATCAGACGTACCATCCCTTAAAGTAAGTAAAGAGGTAAAGATCCGGATTTGATCTGGACCTTCTTTCTTTTTCTTTAAATAGAGAAATGAGTCTTTCTTTTTCCTTTATCGATATCTATTCTTGAGTCTTTATTTTGAAAACTTATAAAATGCTATTTTTCTAAGTAGTCCGTCTCTTCAATAAAAAAAATGTCAGTCTATCGAATTGAAGGCCACCGAGACTGTTATGATCAGAAATTATTTTGAGGATATTCACTTATACACAACACAATTTGGATCCATTCCAAGGGTAAAAATTGCACAGGGCGTCCTATTTGGTCGCCCCCATTTAACCTATACTCACTTTTTAAAAAAGTTTTAACTTGTGCCCACTGTTTAAACAACTTCATGCCTCTTTCTCCTCCTCCTCTTTCGTTTCTGAATGCTGAAGATAGAGAGAACAACTTATATTTGTTATTTTAGCTCTTTACAGCCAGGAATTAGCTTTTGGACCGTCCAATTCGAAAATTCTAATTTTAATTGCTACTGAAACATGAAAGCACGTCTTGATTCCCTGTGCATTAGGTGAAAATGTTACTTTTACTAATGGTCTTGTTTTATAGGGAGTATTGCTTTTCAAATTTCCTGATAATTCCATTATCCCAAGGCTAAAATTTTTTATATAAATAATAGTTAGCAACTGTATCTTAATGACAACTTGTCATTATTGTTTTAGAACTTCAGCTCTAAGAAGCTGAAGTTCAGCAGATATACAAAAACTTCAGCCAACACATGCTGTTGTTTTATTGAACTTTGACATTTGCACTATGAACTGAAGTTTGCGTGATTCCCTTGCAAGTCAAGCCAAACTTCATGCAAAAATATCTGAAGTTTTCTTACACTTCAAGCAAAATTTTTTGCTACTTCAGGCCCGTATGCCTGAAGTTACGCGAAAAGTGGTTAGCTTTTTTTTTGCAAAATAGGTATAAGTTAGAAAATGACCCAAAAAAGGGGTATAGATGCAAATGCCCCATTCCAAGGTACATGCACATTTTTGAGGGGCTTTTGCATTTATACCCGCTTTTTAAGTCACGTTTTAACTTATACCCGCTTTGCAAAAAAAATTGCAAGCGTACCCACTTTTCGCATAAACTTAAGATATACAGGCCTGAAGTAGTAAAGACAATCACATAAACTTCAGCATTCTAGGCTTTTTCAAAAACTTCAGTAGAAGTGCTGAAGTTACTTAGTTCATTTGTAAAAACTTCAGCACTAAATAAGATGAAGTTTTGTCCTGGATTAATTAGTTTTGTCATAAAGTTTTTTCAAAAACTTCAGCATCTTCTACTGAAGTTAATTAGTTCATTTGTAAAAACTTCAACACTCTATATGCTGAAAATTTGTCCTGGGTTCATTCGTTTTGTCGTCATTAGCTTTTTGAAAAACTTCGGCAGAAGATGCTGAAGTTATTTAGTTTAGTTTTAAAAATTTTAGCATCTTCTGCTGAAGTTAATTAGTTCATTTGTAAAAACTTCAGCACTCTATATGCTGAAGTTTTGTCTTGGGTTCATTCGTTTTGTCGTCATTAGCTTTTTGAAAAACTTCGGCAGAAGATGCTGAAGTTATTTAGTTTAGTTTTAAAAATTTTAGCATCTTCTGCTGAAGTTAATTAGTTCATTTGTAAAAACTTCAGCACTCTATATGCTGAAGTTTTGTCGTCATTAGCTTTTTGAAAAACTCCGGCAGAAGATGCTGAAGTTATTTAGTTTAGTTTAAAAAACTTCAGCATCTTCTGCTGAAGTTAATTAGTTCATTTTTAAAAATTTCAGCACTCTATATGCTGAAGTTTTGTCTTGGGTTCATTCGTTTTGTCATCATTAGCTTTTTGAAAAACTTCGGCAGAAAATGCTGAAGTTATTTAGTTTAGTTGTAAGAACTTCAGCACCCAATATGCTGAAATTTTGTCCTGGATTCAATAGTGTCTCATAAAAAGCTTTTTGAAAAATTTCAGCAGAAGATGCTGTAATTATTTAGTTAAGTTGTAAAAACTTCAGCACTAAATAAGTTGACGTTTAGTTTTGCTATAAAGTTTTTTCAAAAACTTCAGTAGAAGATGCTGAAGGTATTTAGTTAATTTGTAAAAACTTCAGCACTAAATAAGCTTAAGTTTTCCACAGGTATTAGGAAGGCAACACCTGAAGTTGTAAAAATTAAGATATAAATTAAATAATTTTAAAAATATAGGTATAAGTCAAATGGGCCGACCAAATAGGGCGCCCCGTGCAATTTCTACCATTTTTGACGATTTGGTCAAGGCATTTGGTATAGGTGATTCGCGAGAAAGGTTAATACAAAAATTTAATATTCTACCTTTTTGGGTTGTATCACACAAGTTTTCATGCGTTAAAAACTTCTCATTGCCTTTTTAGTTGTCATTACCAAAATAAAATTTAGACGGACCTTCACAGTAGTAAAATTTTAAATGCAATAACAATTGATTTTTACCATTCTTTCGCTAAAAAAATTTGGGACTCTTGTCTTGAACTCTTGATACATGAGAATCACTTAATTACTAGTAATATAAATAAATGGAAAGCATTGTAGCATTATTAATTTAGTTCACATTGCTTTTTAGGATAACATTGTAAGTTCACATGGCTACTAAAGTTGGGGTAAATATTAATAATAAGTAATTGAATTTACGTCCCACATGATCACCTGCCACCGACATTGCAACTTATTTAATGCACCACCCACCCTAGAAGTCAACTAGTCATGAACATGGATTAATTACCCTTGATGATGAAGCTTCTCTTTTTATTATTATTACTTAAGTAGGAAGCTTCGAAATTTTACATTTTGCTGTTCAAAATTTCTGAAACTATTTTCAAAAATACTGTGTATAATTTTTTATTTATTTATTTATTATTTTTTTAGTTTTTTATGTTTGGTTGTTAGAAAATTTTATGAGGAAAAAGGACTGACTTTACATTTACGTAAAAGTCATTTTTTCCGCATAACTATCTCAGATTTAACTTTACATCATTGCTCCAATCAACAGATAGATATATATTCCTATCTCTAATACTCAATAGTAAAAAATTTATGGCATTCTAGTTATTTAGAGTAAGGACATCTGACAAAATAAAAAAGTGGGTGCATTTATAACTTTTTACTCGCTATGTTCCCTTTACTAGTTACTTATACAAAAAATAATTGTTGTTTTCTCGTTCACTTTAATAAATCAAAAGAGATTATTATTATTTTCAATTTTGCTCGTATTATTAAATACCCACGTGTTCCAAATTTATTAAAGTCGCAACTTTAACTATTAACATGGATAGTTTATATTGTTATATATACTGGACTGAGATGTACTTGTAACTAGTCGAGGGACTAAAATGCAAATAGGAATGAAGAGTTAGTTGAAGTCGGTTAAGTGGTTTATAGAATGGGACCACTCACGTGTAATGAAGACATAAGAAAGAAAACCAACTCATCTTCTTCATCTCATTTATGCATATCTCCACTTCTTCTCTCCTTCTCATTTCGATAATGTTTTGCTTGCATGCGTACTATTTCTGATAAATTGAGCTGAATTTATCATGGTATCAGAGCGGCGATTGTGAATTCATCAGAATTAGGAAGAAATTTGAAGAATCGAAGCTCGTCAGAACTCCGATCTGATCTGCTATGGCAGGAAATGAGGTCACCTCACTAGATCACAATCGTCTGCAACCCTTAGATGCTCCTGGACTTGTCCTAATACCGCTCAAGATCACAGGGCCAAAAAATTATGCGTTGTGAAGCAGGGCAATGAAATTGGCACTCCGATCAAAGAGTAAACTTGGGTTTGTGGACGGAACTTGTGTGAAGAGCACGTACAGAGGAGAATTAGCAGAATAGTGGAAAAAATACAATTCAATTGTTGTGTCGGGGATAGGAAGCACTACATCGAGTGAATTGATGCCAAGCAATGTCTATGCTTCGAATGCGAGAAAAGTCTGGAGTGATTTCCAGGAGAGGTTTGATAGATCATATTTGACTAGAAATTATCACCTTTGGACAATCATAGCACTATTGAGACAAGGTACTGCCTCTGTAGCTACTTACTACTCTAAAATGAAGGATTTACAAGATGAACTTGATGTATTAGTACCTCTGTCCTCATGTGATTGTGAGGAGTCTAGACCTTCAGTTGAGCATTTAAGGTCAATTGCAGTTTCTTACGGGATTAAATGAAAGCTATAGTAACATAAGGAGTAATGTGCTAGCAAAGAGGCCTATAGTGACTGTTAATGTAGCGTATGAAATAACCACTCAGGAAGAGAGTCAAAGGTCCTTGGGTGTGGTTGATACACATAAGGAACCACTTACCATGCTAGCAGGAAGGGGTCAAGATTTTAAAGGTAAAATGCCAGATCATTTGTGAGCATTGTGGATATAAAGGTCATCTTAAGGAAAACTGTTTTAAAATATCCAACTGATTTCAAAAGTAAAAGAAAAAAATCAGATTGGATGAGGTAAGGTTTATACCAACAATGTGAATGCAAATAACGAGGAAGGCAAGGCAACAACTGTGCAAGTGCAAGGGACTGGACAATTCTTCACAGAAGAACAATACAAGCAGCTAGTCAAGCTGTTGTCAAAACCAACAACATCAGAGTGTTCAACAAACATGACAGTTATTATTTTCTTGCTAGCAAATGCATTTATGTGTGATTGGGTGATAGACACAGGATCAACATGATAAGTGGTGATTTTGACTACTTATTAGCACTTTTTAGTTTTTGTTTTAGTCCAAAAGCGTTTAATTGTGTTCCTGAAAACTAATGAAATGTGCTTAATTGCAGGAATATTGGAAGATGAACTCCCGAGATGAAATCCAATTCGCGAAGGAGTAATCTGAACTCAAGGACATAAAAGGCACAGAAGCTCAGAAGTGCGGACCACAAAATATCATTTGCGGCCGCAAGTTATGAAGGAAAAGCCAGCAGAGTTTGGTGCAAACTGCGGTCCGCACATGAATTGTGCGGCTGCAAAAGCTGGGCCAGGAGCAAAGTTCAGAGAATATGCATTCCAAGTCCATCAAAAGTGCGGACCACACAAGAATTGTGCGGCCGCAGAAGAAGCACCTTGTGGCTGCATGAGTAAAAGCGCGGACCGCAGAAGATCAAGCGCGGCCGCACATGTAAAAGTGCGGACCGCAGAAAGAGTGCCATGCGGTCACATATCAGAATTATGCGGTCGCAAACTTCCAGTCCTGACAAGTTGAAGAAAAGTGCAGACTGCGCATGGAATTGTACGACCACAAAACCTCTTGAAAGGGATTTTTGTCTGCAATTTCTAGCCCTGTATAAATAGACGAGTTTCACATTTTTAGGTCAAATTTTAACATCAGCTGCTACAGTAGCCATTTTCTTTTACTTCTTTTAGTAGTTTTTCATATTTTGAGCTATTTTAACATAGATTTTATCATTTTAATCTTGCAATATGAGTTTAATCATTTATTCTTCTATTTCTTTCATTTCAAGCATCAGTAGCTAGATTTTGTGTGTAAACTTAATGGGTGGTTAATTTAATGCTTGTTTATGATTGAGTTTTTATTATCTAGCCTTTTTTATGTTTTAATTTGTGGAATTAATGGTTGCAAACATTAGTTCATGCCTATTTGACTTAGTCTCTACTTGAGAAAGAGAAACTTAATCTAGGAAAACTTGGCTAACAAGAAATTGGGTCAATCGAGAGATTGATAATCCCAGGTTCAACCTAGAGATAGTAATAACCCGAATTGAGCTTTTATCAACCGTTTTGTTCAATACCCATTTGGAATTGAGAAAGTCAAATTGGGAAAAATCACTCTCTGACTCGAGAGGTATTGAGTGTGTAATTGAGTATTGATAGCTACAATACACCCCGACCAATAAAACAAGCATTAATGTTTATATCCCACTAGGCAAACACCTAGGCAATTGTCATAGCCCTAGGCTTTTACAAAACTTGAAAAATAACAAAAATATTCTCTTAGTTTCATTTCTCAATTCTTCAATCTTATATTTAAATTAGACTTAAAAACAACCCCGATTTATGGATGTGTAAATTGAGATAGTCAAACTCACACGCTACAATTTATACCACTAACTCCCACATCTATAGCTCCCTGCAGAATTCGACCTCTGAATCTTGTTGGGTACTATTATTGCATCGACCGTATGACCTTGAATTGAGGTGTAAAATTGAATGAGACTAATTTTTAGCGCCGTTACCTGGGAGCTAAAAAAATGGTGTTAGCTATATATTTAGGTGTGATTTTGGGATTATCTTCTTTTCCTTCCTTGTTACTAACGTGTTGAGTTATTGTAGGTGCAATCATGCCAAACAATGAGCTTGGAAACATAACTTTGAGGGATGTGGATGTTGAATATGATCAAATAGATGAGTTCCCTCTTGAACCTCAAGCCAGTAGATGAGGCCGAGCGCCTCAAGACAATGTGCCCGCTCCATCCCCACCTTCACCATAGCGGCTCCACACCGGGTGTTTCCGAATGAAGGGTATGCAAGTGCTATGGTCCCTCCCCGTATTAGGGCGGGCAACTTCCAAATAAACAACATGATGCTCACTTTGCTTGAGCAACGAGGATTATTCATTGGTGAATCGGGTCAAAATGCATATAGACACTTGAAGGAGTTTGTAGATACGTGCTAGGGGAGTAAACAAACAAATTTCTCTGAGGATGCTTTGAGGCTAAGACTTTTTCCCTTCTCTCTACGGGGGAAAGATTTAGATTCATTGGAGCATTTTCCAAATCATTCTATTCGTACTTGGGATGAACTAGCGGAGAAATTTATTTCTAAGTAATTCTCTCCCGGGCACATGGTTATTCTATAGGATGAAATTCTAGCATTCAAGCAAGAGCCCAATTAACCATTACACGAGATATGGAAAAGGTATAGAATAATGGTGAAAGAGTTCCCCAACATTGATATAACGGAGAACATGATTCAACAAATTTTCTATCGGGGGACCACTACAACCAACCAATGTGTAGTGAATCAACTTGCCGATGGGAACTTCATGAATACGCCTTATGCGGAGGCGTGCAACATTTTGGATGAGATGGCAGATACTTCATCGGCGTGGCAACCTCGGGACAATGTTCCACAAGGTGATACCAATGTGATTCGTTTTCGCAAAGAGTTGCATGACCATGTACATGCCATAGACGAGTTGACAACCACCATGAACCAATTGGCAAAGGCTCAACTTCAACAAGTTCAAAACCCGAGGCAAGTCAATGCAATGGAGGGAGTAAGTCTGATGGTGAACAAGCGAAGAACAAGAAGTCCAAAAGTGCAACAAAGAGTGGAAAATTTTGTGCAAGATGATAGTGGATTTTATCAATATTATTCTTATAATGACCAAGAAGAAGAGGTCTAATATGTGAAAAACTTTCAAGGTCAAAGAAACAACTTCCAAGGCCCTAGTCAACAACAATGGAGACCTCAAAATAATCAAGGCAATTGAAATTCTCACAACCAAGGTAATTGAAGTGGTGGAAATAATCAAAGCAATTGGAATAATAACAACAATCAAGGCAATGGGTGTGGAAGCAATAATCAAGGGAATTGGCATAAAAACAATAACCAAGGTAACTGGGGAGGCAACAATCAAGACGGGTGGAGTAACAATCAAGGAAATCGGGGGTTGGGTTTTCAAAGGCCCCCGATGTATCAACAACCGATAAACCCACCTCCTTATCCTTCCCATGGTCCTATTTCTTCAAACAATGAAATTGGCCGTATTGAGAACATGTTCCAAGTGACACAGTGGTGAACCCAAAGGGTGGGAACAACACAGGGCATGCCATGTACATTACTACAAGAAGTGGAAGAGGTGGGAATGCACCCATCTCAAGTCAAAGGCAACTTGTGGATGATGAGAAAGTGGTACAAGGGGAAGAGATCCCGAACAATGTGGTGCAAAGAAATGATGAAGTGCGGATTGATATTGATGACATGGTGGAAGAGAATCAAGAGGAAGTGGACCTATCTAGGGATCATGTTATTGATATTTACCGGAACCGGTAGTGCAAAAAGCTAAGTGCCTGAGCCACCTCCTCCATAACCTCAAAGGCTCTCCAAGAAAAATAGCGAGAATCAATTCAAAACGTTCATTGACATGATGAAGAGTCTCTCGATAAATGTGCCATTAGCTGAATCCTTAGATAAAATACCCGATTATTCAAAGTTTATGAAAGATTTGGTGACAAAGAAGCGGTCGATGAATTTTGAAACTATCAAAGTCACTCACCAAGTGAGTGCAATTGTGCATTCAATGGCTCCTATATTGGAAGATCCCGGTGCTTTCACAATCCCTTGTACCATTGGATGTGCTGAGTTTGCCAAAACTCTTCGTGATCTTGGGGCGAGTATCAATTTGATGCCCTATTCGATTTTCAAGACCTTTGGATTGGGCAATCAAGACCCACATCTATGAGATTATAAATGGCTGATCGTACAGTGAAGAGACCGTTGAGAGTGATTGAAGATGTATTTGTTCGTGTTGATAAGTTCATTCTCCTAGCGGGTTTTGTTATTCTTGATTGCGAAGTAGACTATAAGGTGTCGATTATTCTTGGAAGACCTTTCCTTTCTACGGGGAAGGTTCTTATTGATGTGGGACCCGGAGAACTCACTTTCCGGATGGGTGATGAAAAGGTGGTGTTCCACGTGTGCAAATCTATGAGGCAACCGAATAGCAATGAAGTGTGTTCTTTCGTGGACTTGGTGACCGATATGATTATTGATGATACAAGTGCCACGATTAATATGGGTGATATGTTGAGGCAGTCTTGCTCAAGTTTGATGATGACGAGATGGATGGCTTCATGGAATGTGTGAATTCTTTGCAAGGAATAGGGTCGTACAACTATGCATCCCAAAAACTTTCCTTCGATCTTGAGAATAGGAAAACTCCTCCTACAAAGCCTTTAATTGAATAGCCTCATATCTTGGAGTTGAATCCATTGCCTCCACATCTCAGGTATGAATTTCTTGGTCTTTGTTCTACCTTACCGGTTATTATTTCCTCTTGTTTGACTGATGTGCATGTTGACTCTATATTGGCGGTGCTCCAAAAGTGGAGGAAAGCTATTGGGTGGTCTTTGGCAGATATTCAGGGAATAAGCCCCACATTTTGCATGCACAAGATTAACTTGGAGGAAGATTCCAAACCATCCATTGAACATCAAAGGACACTCAATGAATCCATGCAAGATGTGTTCAAAAAGGATATCATCAAGTGGTTAGATGCCGGGGTTGTCTACCCCATTTCTGACAGTTCGTGGACTTCTCGGGTGCAATGTGCCCTGAAGAAGGAGGGAATAACAGTGGTCACCAATGACAAGAACGAGTTGATTCCCACAAGAACAGTGACCTGGTGGAGAGTGTGTATGGACTATCTCAAACTAAATAAAGTCATGGGGAAAGACCATTTTCCACTCCCCTTCCTTGACCAAATGCTTGATAGGTTGGACGACTTTGCTTTCTATTGCTTTTTAGATGGATATTCGGGCTACAACCAAATCCTTATTTCCCCGAAAGATCAAGAGAAAACAACTTTCACTTGTCCCTATGGCACTTTCGCTTTCAAGCGGATGTCATTTGGCTTATGCAATGCACTGGAAATTTTTCAAAGGTGTATGATGGCGATATTTACGGATATGGTAGAGGAATACCTTGAAGTCTTCATGGATGACTTCTCGATAGTCGTGGATTCCTTTGATGATTGCTTGACAAAGTTGGATAGAGTATTGGCAAGGTGTGAAGAAACGAACTTGGTGTTAAATTGGGAGAAATGCCATTTCATGGTCAAGGAAGGCATTTTACTTGGCCACATAATTTCAAAGAATGGCATAGAGGTCGATAAGGAAAATATAGAGGTGATTTCTAAACTTCCACCTCCAACTTCACTGAAACGCGTAAGAAGTTTTTTGGGTCACGCGGGGTTCTACCGGCGCTTTCATACAGGATTTTTCTAAAGTGGCGAACCCATTGTGCAAGATCTTAGAGAAAGATGCAAAGTTGAACTTCAATGGTGATTGCATGACAGCCTTTGAATTCATTAAGTTCAAGTTGACAACAACTCCCATTATCACCACTCCTAATTGGAGTATTACTTTTGAGCTCATGTGCGTTGCTAGTGATGTAGTGGTTGAAGCAGTTTCGGGGCAACGCATCAACAATATTTTTCATCTAGTCTACTATGCTAGTAAAACCATGAATTATGCCCAAGTTAATTACACCGTTACAGAGAAAGAGGTTATTGCCATTGTGTTTGCAATTGAGAAGTTCCGCCCATACTTGGTGGGTGAAAAGGTTATTGTTTATACGGGTCATGCGGCACTTTGTTATATTATGAGAAAGAAAGATTCAAAATCTAGGTTGGTGAGATGGGTGCTATTTTTGCAAGAGTTTGATATTGACATCCAAGATCGAAAAGGGAGTGAAAACCAAGTGGCAGACCACTTGTCTCGTTTGGAGGAAGAGGGGAGGCGACAAGTTGGCCTTGAAATAAATGACTCCTTCCCCGACGATCAACTCTTGGATATTTCAATGAAGAAGGGGCCATGGTTCGTGGATCTAGCAAACTTCCTTGTGTGTGGAATCATCCCGGATGAGTTCTCTTTAAATCAAAGGAAGAAACTCAAACGTGATTGTCAAGATAATTAATGGGACGAGCCATACCTTTTCTGTATTTTCATGGATGTGGTAATTAGAAGATGTGTACCAAACGAAGAGCAACGTGTTATTCTTGAGGCTTGACATTCTTTGCCTTATGGTGGTCACCATGACAGAGCAAGAATGGTGGCCAAAGTGCTAAGTTATGGTTTCTATTGACCCACTCTTTACAAATATGCTAGTAAATGGTGAAGCGATGTGATGAATGCCAACGGGCCGGTGGAATCTCGAAAAAGAATGATATACCTCTCACTACCATTTTGGAGATTGATATCTTTGATGTGTGGGGTATTGACTTCATGGGTCCTTTTGTGAGTTCTTGCGGAAACACCTACATCTTGGTCGCGATTGATTATGTGTCTAAATAGGTTGAGGCCAGTGCTCTACCCAACAATGAAGCGAGGAGTGTGGTGGCGTTCTTGAAGAAGAATATTTTTACAAGATTTGGTACTCCGCGAGCTATCATAAACGATGGAGGTTCACATTTTTTCAACAAGGCTTTTGACACTTTGCTTAGCAAGTATGGTGTCACTCATAAAGTTATGAATCCCTATCATCTACAAGCTAGCGATCAAGTGGAAGTCTCCAACCGGGAGTTAAGAGTATCTTGTCCAAAACAGTGAATGCTAACCGGACAGATTGGTCAAAGTAGCTTGATGATGCACTATGGTCTTACCGGACTGCTTTCAAACTCTTATCGGGATGTCTCCATACCGGTTGGTGATTGACAAAGCTTGTCATCTTCCGGTGGAACTTGAGCACAAAGCTATGTGGACTTTAAAGAAATTGAATCTTGATTGGGATGCAACCGCTAACTTGTGGGTTGCACATTTGAATGAATTGGATGAGTTCTGGTACCATGCTTATGCAAGTTCGTCCTTTTACAAAGAGAATATGAAGTACCTTCATGACAAATACATCCGAAACAAGGAGTTCAAGGTGGGGATCTTGTTTTGTTGTTCAACTCACGATTGAAGATGTTTCCCCGGAAGCTGAAATCTAAATGGAGTGGTCCCTTTGAAATTGTGGGTGTGACACCTTTTGGTGCATTGGAATTGAAGAACAAAAATGATGAGGTATTCCGAGTCAATGGTTACCAGGTGAAGCATTATTTTGTAAAGGTTGATGATGGCAACGTGGTGGCAATTATTCATTTGAAATGATGGTAATCTGCGTCGTTCCATGACATTAAATCAGACGTATCTTGGGAGGCAACCCATGTTTCTTTTTCTTTTTCTTTTCTTGTTTTGTAGATAGGTATTTTTGTGCTAACTGGATTTGAAGTGTGTGTTAGGGATGGGTGTGTTTTACAGGAACCGTGCTTAGAAAATTGGCCAAGTACGGAAAAAGTGCGGACCGCATGTATATTGTGGTGACCATACAATTGTGATTGATACAACAAAAGGGAAATGCGGTCGCACAATTGTAGTGCGGACCACATAAATTGAAATGGGAAAATGCAAACTCTCTGAAGTTTGGTTTGTCAGAGAAATGGCCAAAGTACGTCCGAACATGGAATTGTGCGGTCCGCAACAAAAATCTGCGACCGCACCACAAATTCTGCAGACTACAGATCAGTAAGGGCATATGAGCCCCAGGTAATAGAGTGCGGATCGCAAAAGGAATTTTGCGTCCGCACTCATCCATTTGTCCCTCAAGTCATACCATCCAGTATAAATAGTAACCTTAGGGTTACTGTACATTTTTTCCCTCTCTGATCACTGAAAAACCTAAAACATTGAAAGCCTCTGCTAAATCATCTCCCACATACATTCAATATCTGTGATCACTCATTTTCACTACTTCATACCTGGTATGCTTCAATTACTCATAGAAATTTTCAATTTTTAAGTAGTTCTAGGCCATTTTTTAGTAGATTTCAATTTTACAACCATGTGGGGTTTAAACTGTAGTAGGTCAGTTGCTAATTACTCTATAGGGAATGGGTGAACTGATTTTCATGCTTAATTGTTAATACCATGTTGAATTTGTGCAAAAAATTGGAAACCCTAGAAGTTTGATCGATTTTGTTTAGAAATATGCGACCGCACAAGAATTGTGCGGCCCGAAGAAGTTGAAATTAAGTGTCTTCGGTCGAGAATGATTCTATGACCGCACTTAAAATTGTGCGGACCGCAAAAATCCCATCGCGACCGCAAAAAAGTGAGTGCGGCCGCAAAATAATCCAATCTCTGTCATCAGAGAGTTAGCATTTTGGAATATCTAATGTGTGGCCGCAATGCCAAAAGTGTGGTACGTACTTCAATTCTAGGATCACACTATGAATTGTGCGGACCGCAGATTCAGTTCTACAGGCGCAAGATCAAATTGTGCGGTTTGCAGATTCAGTCCTGTGGTCACACTTAGAGTTCTACGGACCACACTCCCTCACCCTGCAAGCATGTTTTTCATTGTGTGTTCACTGTCTATTTGCACTTGAATTATGACTGACTCATGATGTTACTTGTTACAAAAAATGGTTAATCTCGAGGCCGTGAAGATACATCAAAGGGGAGGGACGAACCTTCCAGGGGCCGAGGCAAGAGTACTTTAGCCCTCATCCTCCAAAAGATAATCACCAAGAAGGCTATAACCAGCCAATGAAGAAATACAGAGCCCCGCGAATCCAATTCTTATGCTCCATCTAGGGAAGTATTGGAGGGCGACTCAGTTCAAGAGAAACCAACTGTCCAATTAAAGCCACCGGGGAGGTACCAACTCCAGGACGAGCCTTCCATATCACATAGCACCTCCGAGGGTTCGGAGAGTGCCAGTCACTTGAGGAACCAACGACTACAATTTATGATATTCCGAATGATGGCCGAGGGGATGATACTATAGTTGCCGGCCTTGAGAGATCGAAGAATAAAGAGGTCTGGGAAGACCGGTTCGCCAGTCTAGCTGCTTTCACTAGCTTTCGTGGGTGGTGGTCGGTGAGGTCGCTCACTCTTAAGCGTCAGTTCCAATTGAAAGATTTTGACAAATATAATCCAGCAGTCTTGAGACAGATCCGAGAGTGGAAGGAGTGGATGTGGTTCACCCAAAGTGTAGTGGATGCAAAGGAGTATCTGGTCTGGGAGTTCTACACCAATGTGGCGCACATAAAGAAAGGGACCAAAGTGACCTTAAAGTGAGGAATCAAAAGATGAGGTTTGACTAGCACACATTGAACTCCTACTTGGGGTTTGAGGATGTGGAGCCTGCATAATACTTGGAGATGCTGGCAATGGGAGATGCAACTCACCCATGGCTAACTGAGATTCTTGCAGCCCCGGGGCCACCACCACCATGGATCACTGCAGGGGCTCCTGTTCAGCGGAATACCCTAAACTTCGAGGCGAAGGGATGACAGATTTTTAGATGGAGCAGACTGGACCTGTGCCAGAATGAAACCAACCTTCCTATCATGCGGGGAGTTCTTGTCGCCTCCATTATGGTCGGGTATCCGATCAATGTGGGTATCGTGATGTCGGCCAACATGTCTGTGGTCGCTAGGAAAGATGACATCTTCTACCCGTATTCCAACACCATCACTGAGTACCTTATGAATGCACGGGTGGAGCCGAGAGATTTTTATACGAAGGTTCGGGCTAAGAAGACCTTCTCATGGTATTCTCTGATGGATGCACACAACCCGAAGAGAAAGGGTCAGCCGACCACTGCCGTAGGACAGTCTGATGAGCCATCAGTGGTAGGATAGAGACAACTGATATGCCATCCACTTCAGCAGAGCCTTCAGCCAGTGCAACTGCCACGCCTCCACCTTCAACCTCAGTGCCTTCTATCTCGGCTTTGAAGCCGGTGCCTATGCCCACTGCTCTACTTTTTGTGCTGCAAGTCTCCCAGACACTGGCGAGCCTCAACAATTGGATGCAGACAGCTACTGCAAAGCTGTCTGACATATCCAGTCATGTTGCAACACAGTCATCCATTCCGGCACCCCAGATTTCCCCCACTGTTGAAGAAACCCTAAAGAAGATCTTGGAAAATCAGAACATTATTATGACCACTGTGGTACAACATGGGTCAGTAATAGAAGAGATGGGAAAAGTAGTGAAGAATATGCGGAAATCCTAAGCCTCAAAGAAGTTAGTGGATAAGCTCTGGAGACAGGTCACCAAGGTTGCAGCAGCCGGAGACATTCTATTTGTTATGCTAATTGACCCGTGTTGGTTGATTTCCCAATGCACACGCAAATGTACGTGGTCGACAAGTAATACAGGATTTTAAGTCCAGATATCGTACCCACAAGGACTTGTGTAAACTACTTGCTAAATCACTCTAATCGTTATTTAATCAAGCCAATATAAAATCAGGGATATACTATTTTATACTAAAATTCTATGAAATAACTAATTATCAAGTGACAAGAATTATTGTGATGTATTCAGTAGAGACAAATATTCCAGGGTTGTGATCTATTCACCACTCGTATTGCATTCTAATTAACTCTCCCTTTCATATAATTTACTCATGGTTGCTAATTAATCGATAAACGCTCTCATAGCCTTCTCCCGAAGCACTACTCGCCTATTCTCAATAGATTAACGCCTATNTGGATAATGGGAATGGACCCATAAAGTCTATCCCCCATACATCAAAAATCTCGACCTCCAGGATATTATTCAAAGGCATCTCGTGCCTCCTTGTTATCGTTCCTGTTCTTTGGCACTGGTCACACTTTTTAACAAATGCGTGAGCATATTTGAATAGCGTTAGCCAAAAGAAACCTGATTGTAGCACTTTCGCCGCTGTTCTATCGCCACCATGATGGCCCCCATATGGTGATGCATGACAATCATACAGCACAAGTTCCACTTCTTTATCAGGAATACATTTCCTCATTAGTTGATCACCACATTCTTTGTACAGGTAGGGTTCATCCCAGTAATAAAACTTCACATCATGTAAGAACCTCTTTCTTGCTTCAGATTCCATTTCCGGAGGAAGTACCCCACTCACCAAATAATTCACAAAGTCTGCATACCATGGAGGAGGGTCTTGGGTTATAGCAAAAAGCTGCTCATCAGGAAAAACTTCTTTAATATCTCCACCTTCCTCAACATGATCATGATTTTCCAGCCTTGACAGATGATCAGCTACTTGGTTATCAGTGCCCTTTCGGTCTCTTATTTCCACATCAAATTCCTGCAACAATAAAACCCAGCGCATTAATCTAGCTTTAGATTCTTTCTTTGTAAATAAATACCTGATTGCTGCATGATCTGTGTGGACTATAACTTTTGTTCCCACCAAGTATGCCCGGAATTTTTCAAAGGCCCACACCACTGCTAACAGCTCCTTTTCAGTGGTGGTGTAATTTTGTTGTGCATCATCAAGGGTCTTACTTGCATAGTAAATGGAATAGAACACCTTGTTCTTCTTTTGGCCTAGCACTGCCCCAATTGCATGGTCACTTGCATCGCACATTAGTTCAAATGGTACTGACCAATCAGGTGCAACAATTATGGGGGAGGCTACCAATTTCTTTTTGAGATCCTCAAATGCCTTCAGGCAGGGTGCATCAAAATTGAACTTGACATCTTTTTCCAGCAACCTGCACAAAGGAGTAGCAATTTTAGAAAAATCTTTAATAAAGCGCCTATAAAATCCTGCGTGTCCTAAGAAACTCCGGACGCCTTTTACTGAAATTGGTGGAGGTAGTTTCTCAACTGCCTCCACCTTTGCCTTATCAACTTCGATGCCACTTTTAGATACTCTATGACCCAAAACGATGCCTTCCTGCACCATGAAGTGACATTTCTCCCAATTTAACACCAAATTTATTTCTTCACAACGGGTCAACACCATGCTCAAATTTTTCAAACAATCATCATAAGATAACCCAAAGACTGAGAAGTCATCCATGAACACCTCTACGAAGTTTTCCACCATGTCAGTGAAAATAGCCATCATACATCTCTGGAAAGTGGCCGGTGCATTGCAAAGACCAAAGGGCATTCGCTTGAAAGCAAAAGTGCTATAGGGTCAAGTGAACGTGGTTTTATCCTGATCTTCTGGGCATATGACAATTTGATTGTAACCTGAATATCCATCCAAAAAGCAATAATG
>ML426602.1:30496-66353 GCA_005239525.1 Nicotiana knightiana | reverse complement strand
TATCTTGCCTAACCTTGTGTGGGGGAACTACCCCTTAGGATTGAGTCTTTCTTGTTGATTGTAGTCCGAGTATGCGAGGTGACGAGTGTGTACTTGTACTTATTTGCAATTAGATTTCCCTTTTAGGATTCGTACATTCTTATATTAACTGTGTATAATTTGTAATTGTTACACTTGAATCCTTGGTTGCTAATTTCATTCCTTTTTGTTTAAATTAGAATTACTTATTTTTGGATTCTTCGTTGGCTATTTGGCTTTACTTGACTTAACTGGATATTCTACTTCTCTTATCATCATGCTATATTTTCTTCCTAGCTTGCCTAATTGACTATAATTAGTGTCATCTAGCCTTATAGTTGACTATCCGTAGTTGGAACATTTATTCGTTGGAGTCAAGCATGCCCGTAAGTCTTACATTGTGATTTATATCACTATTCCCTTAAGTGCTACTTAGGTCTAATCATTAGACATTTATGTTATTGGTATTTCCTTGATGTTGCCTATTTTGGGCCTTTTGTTTGAAGTCGAGTGTTATTCCGTGAAGTAAACTGTTTAGGTGAGATTGGTTATAGCTGTTTCCCTTGCCGGGATGTGATGGTTCCTATTACTGTTTATGTTGTTAATGATATGGTTTGTATTGTTGACTAACTTGCCGGGATGTGATGGTTCCTATTACTGTTTATGCTGTGAATTATATCGTTTGTACTGTTGACTTCCTTGCCGGGATGTTGTGGTTTCTATTACTGGTTAAGCTGTTAATGATATTGTTTGTATTATTGACTCCCTTGTCGGGATGTGGTGATTTATGGGTCATATTGTTGGTTTTTCCTTGCCAAACTGTTGTTCTTGATATTGTTTGGGTGAGGAAGAGTGTAAAGCACGAAGGGTAATGCCGTGCCATGTTTATGATATTTAGCACGGGGGAACATTCCGTGCCATGTTTATGATATTTAGCACGAAGGATAATGTCGTGCCATGTTCATGATATTTAGCACGAAGGATAATGCCACGCCATGTTTATGATATTTAGCACAAAGGATAATGTCGTGCCATGTTTATGATATTTAGCACGAAGGATAATGCCGTACCATGATTATGCTATTTAGCACGAGGGGACATTCCATTCCATGATTATGCTATTTAGCACGAGGGGACATTCCGTGCCATGATTATGCTATTTAGCACGAGGGGACATTTCGTGGCATGATTATGCTATTTAGCACGAGGGGACATTCCGTGCCATGATTATGTTATTTAGCACGAGGGACATTCTGTGGCATGTTATGTTATGTTAGCACGAGGGGATATTTTGTGCCATGTTATGTTATGTTAGCACGAAGGGACATTCCGTGCCGTATTCATGCATTATTATTTCCGTGTCACGACCCGAAATTCCACCTTCGGGCCGTGATGGCGTCTAACATTGAACCCACTAGACAAGCCAACGTTTATAGTTAAACTAACATGATAACACCGAATTAACAGAATAAACTAAAAACAGTTCACAATTTTTAACAACGGAAATAGATAAAGTGTTAAAGCTAAGTAAGGATGACATAATACAACGTTGCAATAATTTCCCAAAATCTTGAGTCACAAACTCACGAACTGTCTATAGGAGTGATAAATACAAAGTCTGAAAGGAAATACAAGACTGTCTCTGAAAACTAGAGGAAAGACAAGACAGAAATGAAGAACTAGGGATAGGAGAGATGCCAAGGCCCACGAACGCTAGCGGGTATACCTTGAAGCCTCTAGGGTGAACTGAAGGAGACTCCCTCAACGCTGTCCACTAGGTCCGAGTGCGGGATCTGCACAACAATAAGATGTGCAGTGTAGCATCAGTACAACCGACCACATGTACTGCGTAAGTGCCGAGCCTAACCTCAGCCGAAGTAGTGACGAGGCTAGGACACGACAACAAATTGTACCTGTGCAGTTCAATAGTATAGTAGAAACTAAACAAGAATACAATTACGGGGAAGAACATGCTGGGGGTAAGGGATAGCAAATACTGAAATGACGAAAACGAAAACAACAGTCTAAAATATCCGAAAATAATAACGGGGATTGACAACACAAAGTAAACAGTGAAAAGAAATGACACGGGATATCCCCTCGTGCATAAAACATCATAATCACGGCACGGAATATCCCCTCGTGCATAACAATATAAAATATGGCACGGAATGTCCCCTCGTGCATAACAATATAAAATATGGCACGGAATGTCCCCTCGTGCATAACAATATAAAATATGGGACGAAATGTCCCCTCGTGCATAACAATATGAAATATGGCACGGAATGTCCCCTCGTGCATAACAATATGAAATATGGCACGGAATGTCCCCTCGTGCATGACAATATAAAATATGACACGGAATGTCCCCTCGTGCATAAATAGTAATCAATCGGCACGGCATCACCCTTCGTGCTTTTACTCTCTTCCTCACTATGCAAATTATGATGTAATCAATGTAAATCATGGCACGGCATCACCCTTCGTGCTTTACACTCTTCCGTACCAATGTAATGACAATTATCAAAATGGCAAGGAATGCAACATAGTGGAATCACAAATCATGATCACCCGACAAGGGAATACGAAACTGATACTGGAATGAAGTGCACTGACTTGGTTAGCCTATCCACAACGAACCATACTGCATCAAACATCTTCTGAGTCCGTGGGAGTCCAACTACAAAATATCAGGGAAAAATTATCAAAATATTCCCGAGAGTGAGTTATGTGCACCAAATCAATCTTATGTGTGGAATGTGTGTGATATGTGTAGTGGTCACTTTCACGGTTGTGCTTATATTTTTTATCTTCCACCAACCCCTTACTATGATGGTTCTACTTTTTCTTGTGAGGATAACAGGAACAAAGAACCTAGGGAAGCTGACCTACAGGAGATCAAAGATATACTAAAGTGCCATGTGGAACAATATGATGAGAAACCATGACAGATACAAAGGTAAGAGGCAACTATTCACAACTTGGAGGCTCAAGCGAATAAATTAATTGAACTTTATAAAGCGCAACAAGTTGACATTGTGGATAGTAGCCAATATGAGTATGAGTTGGTTGCAGAAATTGGCATTATACTGGAGGATTTAAAAAAATACGGGGATGAGCTAGAGGAGAAGGCCAAAGTAGAACACCAACAATCAATCGAACTAGATTTTGAGGATGCCGATGTTGTAGAAGAGATACTAGAGTCAACCAAGGATATTGACGATACATATTTAGTTGACTCTAGTGTCATTAGTGTTGAGGATGTTGACAATCCCAATGTTTATGTAATTGAGCGCATTGGTCCACACTCCAAGCACTTTTTCACATTGTGTTTGGATGATGATATGAAAATAGAGTCGTCCGAGCCACTTGAGGAGTCGAGGAGTAAGGAACAATATGCCTACATTCTGGAATTTTTCGTGCCAGAAAGTCGGGAATACACATCTCATCCAAAGGCCAAGGAGTGCAGAATACTACATTATTTTCTTGGGCCAGTTAGATCCGTTCCACCGCCCCAAGATCATAATCATAAACTTGAAGCAAAACTTGGGGTCCAATTCATAACTTCAAAGTGGAGGCAGAAAGTGATTCACGTCGTGCCGCGACGTTAAATCAAACACTTGTTGGGAGGCAACCCAGCTTTACTTTTTTTTTTAATTATATTATTTTTGTAGTGTCGATTTTTTATTTTCTAGGAGCATGGAAAGCAAAGCTATTGGAAGGATGCAACAACAAACCATTAGTTGGAACTAAGTGTGAGGTACCCGCACGAAGGACCAGGCCTGGGAGAAGTCTGAATACCCCATGAGATGCTAGTGCTTCGGCCTTTGGCCTAGCAGGGAGTTTATTTTACCCTCTTGTATGTATGGGTGTGCATTGGGGACAATGCACAATTTTAAGTGTGGGGTGAACAGATTGTCTGGGGGACTTTCTATGCTATTTTAGTTGTGTTAATTTAACGGAATAAATTATTTTTTTACAAAAATAGAAATGATTGAACTTTTTCCGACGATGGATCTATTAAATAATTTTATTGAGAGATTTAAGTCTAAAGAAAAAAAAATAAAAATATTTTCTTTTTTTAGGTAATGTAGCAATTCCCCCTTGATTTTTCTTCGTGTCACGGTTCTTTTCCAAGGGTTTTGTTTGAACCGGGTGTAGTTAGTTTTATTTTTTTAGGAATAGGAGCCATTGTGATGTGTTTTGAAGTGAAGCAATACCTCTTGACTTTGTTATGCCTTGAGAATAGTGAGTACTTTGGTTGTGACGCTTAGGCTCAGTTTTTGACTCTTGTATAAGTACCTTAAACTATATAAGCTTAACTTTGCTTAACTGCTTTGACTAGAGTGTCTTGATGAATCCAATCCTGAGTGAGTTATGTGTCATGTGTGTGTGAGGTTTGAGTGTTATACTGTGCATTACATTTGATGCCTAGAACTTGCCTCGTCTGTTTGCAAAGCGAAATATTAGTTTTGTTCAGTCTTGGAAGTGATATAGGCGTTTTTTTGTTGAACCATATATATATTTTACCCGCTTAATTATTATGTATCGTAGTTAACCCCTTTGAGCGTGCAATCCTGTTTCTTTGAAAACCACATTACAAGCCTTACCCATTTGTTTGAATTAACCTTCTATTTGAACCTTCTAACCTCTCATGAGCACTTGAATTGTTATGAATTGTGTAAAAGTTAAAGTGTGGGGTGGTTGGTTTGGCTTTTAGTGGAACTAATTAAATAAGGAGAAAGGTGCACTATTTTGAAAAAGTAAATCCACTTGAAAAAGAAAAGGAAAAAATAGTTGTATTGCTGTGAAAAAAAAAATTCCTAAATAAGTGGTGACTCTTGATGTGATTGTGCTTAAAGAAGTATGGGGTAAAATACGTTGATGTGAAGGCGGAGTTTGGTTTGACATAAGTATGGGGTTTGAATGTTAAAGTATATGTATTAAAGTGCTTAGGGAGGTGTAGTCACTCTTATATCTAAATGTATCCTACCCGTCCCGCAGCCTACATTACAACCAAATAAAGTCCTACTTGATCCTAAACTGAATAAGCTCGATTAGTAGAGTAGTACACTATGGGCAAGCCTATGGTGCATCTTTTGTGGCATATGAATGTTATTTCTGAGAGTGAGTGAATTCTTTCTATCTTGAGTTCCTAAGTGTTCTTAAATTTTATTGTGTGGAACTACTCTCTTTTGTTGTGTGAAGGCACTTGATTCATGAAGGAAAGGTAATGTCAGTGACCTCTATGTTAGACTAAGTGGGTGATTTGTGAATAATGCGTGGTACTTGTGAGTCAAATCTTGAGGTGAAGATGTTACGCTTTTGTGCTTAGTCTATTTTAAATATTCTTGGTGTGATGAGTTAGGAGAATTGTTTAAAAAGGTCGGGTCTATATAAAGTGTAGTTTGATTGCTCGAAGACAAGAAATTGTTTAAGTGTGGGGTGTTTATGATAGGCTATAATTGCGTATTTTAGTCGCTTATTACACTCTAATTTACTGCACTTTATTTGAGTTTGAGCTTTAATCGCTAGTGTTTTGTACTAATTGTGTATTTTATGCCTTGTAGGAGTGATTCAGAGCTATATAGATATTATGGAATGAATTCAAGTGATTTGAAGATTTGAAGTCAGAGTAAAAGCCCAAGGAATTAAGCCGGGATCGTGTTCAGGGGTCAAATTTGATAGTTAAGAACAAACGAAGACTCGAGTAGGAATATTGCGCACTGTCTAGTAAAATAGACATAACTCTTTGATCCGAACTCCATTTGAGATATAAAATATATGTTTGGAAAGCTAACTCAAAGGGATACAACTTTTATATCTTACGTTTTTCCAAATTTCAAACGGAACAGGGTGAAAAACGCCGGTCGAAATCGTCTCTGCGGATCAGGACGCGGACTAAGGCAGTGCACTGAGAAAACCAAACCTAAAAGTTATCGATTTTTTAGATCAATTTGATTCGATTTTCGATTTGATTCGACTTTTCGGGTTCATGAACAACCCTAGATTCGAAATGAATTTCGCTCTAAACTTTGAAATTGGAGAAGCATCGCATGTTTTGAGTGTAATGAAAGCGACATGTTTCAATCTGTCAGCTGTTGTTAGGATAAAGGACGAAGGAAATGCTGAGGAATGTTGATGTTATTGTGGTCGTAACAAACAGCAGATTATCAGTTACAAGGATCAACCATGTTAATGCGGGATGTTGGGACCTACATTTATTTACGAAAAACGAAGTAACTGGACCGGACCACCCAAAAGTTGGGAAATCGGTCCCACACTAGGAAACGCTGAAGAAGGTTTCAAACTTATTGAAAATTTTCAATTTCTGAAAACACAGATTTTCATGGCCTTTAGTTCTAACTAATCAAATAGTATAAATTAATCATTAAAATGAAGAGTGCCGCTATTCGGTCATATTCAGCGTGGCTCAACTTTGTTCATACCCGTGAAATACCATTAATACCCTTCTCTTCACAATTGGCTTAATGACTATATTTCCCTCCAAAATTAGTTAATAAATATTGATTATACCAAGATATTGAGCCCATAAATCATCATTATCTCATGCATGAGCATTCGTATTTTTTCCTTTTATACGGTATAATTATTACATATTTTTAAAAAAAAATACAATTTATAATATTACGTATTTTTTTCTAAATACAATTTATACGGATGGGGAGTTCAAAGGTCTAGTATGTATACATAATATTATTTTTTCTTTTATATACTATAACTTGTCATACCATACACTTATCTTAATAGAGCTTTCATTAAACACACAATTCACCACCCTTATTCTTAACCTAAACATGAATGCTAACATAGAAACTAGTTTGGAGCCATTAAACCCGAATAACAACCTAGAAACTAGGTCAGATCAACTAAGGAATGCATTACACATATCATTGGGGCTGAATTCGGACGACAGTCTGATGAATGAAGATGATCCGATCGATATTGATTCAGACGACAACTTCAATGATGGAGAAAATCATGTTGACGATGATGCTGCTGATGACGATGGTTATGATTATGATTATGATGATGATGATGATGATGCCGACCATTATTTAGAGGAAGAGGCGGAAGCTGGAGAGGAAAGGGAAATGCCTAACGAGTTCAATGAAGAAGATCTCATAACTGGTCCAATTACTGGGATGAGGTTCATTAGTAAAGATGTTGTGTTTGATTTTTATAAAGAACATGCAAGATTATCAGGGTTTTGCATTGTTAAAAGAACATCTAACAAAAAAGGTGGTGATATTGTTAGGTATGTTCAATATGGCTGTGATAGGTCTTGGAAACCAATGAATAATCATGTTACCAAGAGGATGAACCGCCCTGCTAAAATAAATGGAGTTTTGGAACAGAATGATTCATGGCGTGTTTCAAAGGTTGTGAAAAAATATAATCATCAATTGGAACCAGCACTATCGCGATTGATGGCTGGACACAGATCGCTTAGTAGGTCTCTTAAGAGAACTCTTTTAGCCAAAGATATTGCTGGCTTAAGACCCTCAAAAAATATATGGGTCGCTGAAGTACTTGCCGGTGGCCCCGAAAATCTGGGTTGTACACCAAAGGATTGTCGAAATTATATTTTGAAGAGTAGAAAACTTCATTTGCAGAAAGGGGACGCACAATCATTGCTCAAGTTCTTCTGTGACATGCAACAAAAAGATAAGGAATTTTACTACTCCATAGATGTGGATGGTTTTGATCGACTTCGTAATGTCGTATGGGTTCATTCACACTCCAAGGTTGCATATGAGAAGTTTCATGATGTAATATGTCTCGATACAACATACCTAGTGAATCAGTACAATATGCCATTTGCTTCATTTGTTGGTGTAAATCAGCATAGGCAGTCCATACTTTTGGGATGGGCTCTTATGTCTAGTGAAGATATAATAAGTTACAAAATGGTAATCTCTACATGGCTTGGAGCTCTAAACAATGTTCGTCCATTATCTATCATGACTGACCAATGTGATAGTATTAAGGCTTCCATAAATGATGATGCCAAATACGGTACATATATTTTGTATTTGGCACATATTCGCTAGGTTGCCTAAGAAGTTAGGCAGAGTTGTTGATGCTAAGATTGCAAAGGCAGAATTTAAGGCCTTAGTCCTTGATAGCATTAACGTTGCTGAGTTTGAGACAATATGGGCTGAATATATTGAAAAATATAATTTAGAGGAAAGGGATTGGTTTTATAAGCTGTATTTGGAGAAGGAAAAGTGGGTTCCTGTATATCTTAATGACCACTTTTGGGCCGGGATGTTGTCTACACAGAGAATTTAAAGCATGTATGCTTTCTTTGATGGATTTATCACCCGCCAAAGCACTTTGAAGCTATTTGTTCAGCACTATGAGTTAGCCATAAGACCAAAGTTCGAGAAAGAATTGGAAGGTGAATATAGGTCAATGTGCTTTGAACCAAAATATTTGTCTGAATTCGCATGGGAGAAAAAACTTCAAAAATGTTATACTCGTGAAGTGTTTGAATTTTTTCAGTTACAATTAAGGAAATTGTTCCATTGTGAAATCAGCACCCCTGAAGATCATCAAGCAACCCCTCCCTGGAGTGGAAAAATACATTATATCATATTCTTCGCTAAGGAGTTTTTACACTAGAGATACATTTGTATTCACAGTTGAATATACTCCTCTTGGCGAATATCTAAGTTGCAGTTGCAAGTGGTTTGAAACAAGGGGTATTCTATGCTGTCATATACTAAAGGTGTTGTCTCACAAGAGGATTAAAAACGTTGACGAGAGGTATATATTGAAAAGGTGGAGAAAAGATGTTGTTCGTCCGCACTTGAAACGTTTCTTTCTAGGAGGTTACCCACGTATGACTTCTGAATACATGATGTACAGGGAACTATTAAAGCATTTTGAACGGCTTTGCGATATTGCATTGGACACTGAAGTGATGAGGCAATATATTAAGTATAATTTGAACAAATTGGAACATGACCTTATGAATTGGGATGATGATATGATAGTTCCAAATTGGGATTTGGAAGGTACACATGATGGAGAGGGTGATGGTGAGGGTGAGGGTGAGGGTGAGGGTGAGGGTGAAGGAATAGATATAAGAGATCCTAGATATGTAGTTAGTCGTGGACGTCCAAGGTTGAATATATATAAAGGGCAAATTTATTCATACTTTAGAAGTTCACAAACGGGTGGTGGGAGTGGAGTTAGAGGCAATAGGGGTGGTAGAGGTGGTGGTAGAGATGGTGGTAGAAATGGTGGTAGAGGTGTTGGTAGAGGTGTTGGTAGAGGTGGTGGTAGACTTGGTGGTAGAGGTCGTGGTAGAGGCCGTGCTAGAGGAGGTGGTAGAAGTCATCCGCTAACGGAAGGAATTGAGGTAAAGTTTAACAAATTTGATTTAATATATTATTATATTTTAGGTAAATAAATTGCTTAATAGTCTTATTTACTCTAATTTACAGTAAGATGATACAGTACAACCACAAAGTAGCTTGCCTGATCTAAACGATGAAGCATATTGGGACGTAAAAGACTTGACCGTTTAGTTTGAGATGATTTTAGTTTGAAACTTTTTAATTTGATTTGAGATAGATTTTTTTTGATTTTATTTACTTTGTTTCTTAAAATGTGTGGTATTTTTTTTGTTCATAAATGTGAATTATATTTGTGTTATACAATCCCACCTTCAACATTCAACATATTTGTGTTAGTTGCATTTTGTTTTTTTACCGTGCCTAATCCCTCTCTCTTCTTACATGAAATACAACTACACTGCCAATGCAGGGTAGATTTTACCAAAAGAAAAAAAAATCGCCAAACCAACCCATTTAACTACCCAATATAGTATTTACTTTTACAAATTAATAACATACCAACCCATTTAACTTCCCAATGCATCATTTACTCTACCATTTTAGATTTTTTAAATGATAAAGAAAACCAAGATGCAGATTAAAATTTCAAAACAAAATAGTGTAGGAGTTGAGAATGTGAGTGTGTTTTAGGTCTTTTAGTGTTTGTGTCACGACCCATTTCCGGAGTCGTGATGGCGTCTGTCGTGGAACCAGGCAAGCCACCCATTTTATCTAACTAAATAGAATTCCCATAAAAAGCCCCTTTTTGACAAATTCTGAAATCAATAACAATAATAATGAATCCAGTATTTTGGTAAAACCAGTTTAATAAATTTAAAAGACCAAATCCTACAAATCCCGGATCCAGTGTCACACAGTCATGAGCTGCTAATACTAAATAAAATCAAAAGAAATGACTAACATAGTCTGAAAATAAATACGACAGGTAGAAAGGAGAGAGAAGACGAGATCACGGTCGCCAGCTGCTACCTCGTCAACTCTGATGAAACTGATGCGCTCCCTGGCCCGAGCTGAACTCCTCTGTACCTGGATCTGCACACAAGGTGCAGGGGGTAACGTGAGTACACCAACTCAGTAGTAACGAAATCAAACTACGGGCTGAGAGGTAGTGACAGACTAAACCTCCGACAATTCAAACAATAGTATATAAATTGGACATGACAGTAATATATTAGGAAATAAATACGATGTATCAAGATATGCTTGTAACCCTGCATACTAGCATGAATGCATATGGAATCATGAATGATGTGTACTCATTAATCGATCCCTCATAAGGTGGTCCACTCAGTACTAGAATACGACCTTCAGGTCCAGGGACGTCCATCCCACATATTACATAAACACAAGTGACACATTCACTAAGTACTGAGGAAAAAGGCTGATCCAACCCCCACGGAGAAATCCATCTCCGGAACATAATAACCTCGGAGAAATCCATCTCCGGAACATAACAACCACGGAGAAATCCATCTCCGGAATATCTGTGCGCTAACTGGGGGTGTATAGACTCCGGAGGGGCTCCTTTCAGCCCAAACGCTATATCAAGCCAATGAAGGCATGATTTCAGGATCGCTGCGGTGTGCAGTCCGACCTCATAACTGTCTCAAACTAGGCTCTAAGACTCACTCAGTCAGTACCTTCCAGTATCACTTAGAATGCTCTAACATATGCAATGCATCCCAAACCCATGATAATGTAAATAAACTAGCAACTTACGAGACTGAGGCATGAAACATATACTATAACAGGACTGAGTACATGAAAGCAATAATCACAGATAGAGACAGCAATAGTCGACCATTCCGGTCTAAGCACATTGGCGTGAAGCCTTAACATTTATACTTAGCATGATTTCTATTTCGTTTCAGGTAATTACCACCTTCACAGTACAATATCAATCTGGGATAACCAATAGACAGTGTCATGGGATGAGCTAGACTACAAATATTTGGTAAACGCCCGCATGCCCGTAACTTGGCAAGTGTGTCACCTTAATTAACAGCAGTTATCAAATAGTTTGGGGTTTCGAACCCTTAGTTCCAAGTTTGGAAGCGTTACTTACCTCAAAACCAGCTAATACACTACTCCGCAATGCCCTTGCCTCTAAATTCAGCTTCCGAGTGCTCCAAATCTATCAATTTCAATTTTTTATCATCAATATATGCTTACGGAACGATTTCCAATTGAAAATATCAAGAATTCACCCAAAACCCCGAAATTGGTCAAAAACCTGCCCCCGAGCCCGCGTCCCAAAATTCAGAAATTTTTACAGAAAAGTTTTCTTCATCCTCCCACGATTCCGTTCATATAAAGAACACCAAAATCAGAGTCCGTTTGACCCCTCAAATCGACCCCTAAAGGTCTCTTATACTCAAGCCCCAAAATCCCATTTTTCTACTGTTTTGCCACGAATTTACACTGGTTTTATGTTCTATAATCATCCATGATCAAGTTTTAGTAATCAAAATACTTACCTCTATGAAGAACAAAGATTTTCCTCTTCAAAATTCGTCCCCAAAGCTTTTTTCCCGTACAAGAATGGTGTAAAATAAGGGTTAAGTCGCGAAAGGGTTTAATTAATTATGCCCAGTGATTCCTTCACCGCGATCGCGGACTCTCTGTCTCGATCGCGTAGCAGCACTATCCAACCCCACCCGATCTCAGCTCTCCTCACGCGATCGCGAAGACCAATCGACCTCGCCCCACGCGCCTGTCATATCCCTACGCGATCACAACACTCTTCACGCGATCGCACTGCTCAACCTCTGGGATCGCGAACACACCTATGCGATCGCAGAGAGTAAAATTCTTCCCCTCACAATTTGCACTACGCGATCGTGAATGTATCCCTGCGATCGCGTACAAGGACACCAACAACAAAACACCAGATTTTTCAGTAGGTTCCTAAGGCCCAAAATGCCCGTTAACCATCCAATATCAATCCCGAGCCCCTCGGAACCCCAACTAATGTTACCAACACATCCCATAACATCATTAAAACTTAGTTGCACTCTCACAACACTAAAATTTACATCAAAACACCAAATTTACATTGGATTCAAGCCTAAGAACTTTGAAATTTAAAAAGTCCTCCAACAATGCCAAAACTACCCAAAACAACTCCGATTAACCTGGAATTTTGCAGACATATCCAAAATGGCATTACGAACCTGTTCCAACTATAAGAATTCCATTCCGACCCTGATAGCCTATTTTCCACTGCTGTCCGAAAATCGCCAAAAACTAACTTTCGCCAATTCAAGCCTAATTCTACACCAGACATCACAAAAATATTTCAAACACACTCCTAAGTCCCAAATCACCTAACGAAGCTATCCGAGCCATAAAATACGCATTCCGAGGTCGTTTACCAATAAGTCAACTCTCAGTTGACTTTTTCCTTTATAAGGCTATGTTTTAAATACTAAGTTACTGAATTCTCATTTAACCATTCCGGTTTCAAGCCTATCGATTCTAACACCTCAATAATAGAATAACCAATCTATAACAAGTCAATAAATAAATGCAGGTTTTTACGTAACGATAGGTCGGGTCGTTACATTCTCCCCCTCTTAAATAAACGTTCGTCCTCGAACGGGTCTAGAAACATACCTGGAGTCTCAAACAAGTGAGGATATTTGCTCTGCATCTCCCGCTCGGTCTCCCAAGTAGCCTCCCTCACTGGCTGACCTCTCCAATGGACCTTTACTGAAGCTATCTCCTTTGACCTCAACTTTCTGACCTTGCGAGCCAAAATAGTCACTGGCTCTACCTCATAAGACATATCATCCTTAAGCTGAATTGTGCTGAAGTCTAACACATGAGACGGGTCGCCAACATATTTTCTGAGCATCGACACATGTAATACCGGATGAACACTCAACAGATCGGGTGGCGAGGCAAGCCTATAAGCCACCTCTCCAACCTTCTGAAGCACCTCGAAGGGACCAATAAATCGCGGACTTAACTTTCCTCTCTTCCCGAACCTCATAACACCCTTCATGGTGATACCTTCAGAAGTACCTTATCCCCTTCCATAAAGGAAACATCCCAAACCTTCCGGTCCGCATAACTCTTTTGTCTAGACTGCGCCGTGCGAAGTCGCTCCTGAATCAACTTCACCTTCTACAACGCATCCTGAACCAAATTTGTGCCCAATAACTTAGTCTCCCCAGGCTCGAACTAACCAACCGGTGATCTACACCTCCTACCATATAAAGCCTCATACGGGGTCATCTGAATACTGGACTGGTAGTTGTTATTATACGTAAACTCCGCTAGTGGCAGGAACTGATCCCATGAACCACCAAAATCAATCACACAAGCCCGTAACATGTCCTCCAGAATCTGAATAGTCCTTTCCGTCTGCCCGTCGGTCTGAGGATGAAATGCAGTGCTCAACTCTACCTCAGTACCCATACCTCGCTATACGGCCCTCCAAAATTGAGATGTTAACTGAGTACCCATGTCAGAAATAATAGAATCGGAACTCCATGCAACCGGACAATCTCCTTAATGTAAATACCAGCTAACTGCTCTGAAGCATAAGAAGTGCTGACAGGAATGAAGTGCGCGGACTTGGTCAATCTATCCACAATGACCCAAATAGCATCAAAACCCTTCGAAGTTCGTGGAAGCCCAACTACAAAGTCCATGGTGATTCGCTCCCACTTCCACTCCGGAATATCTAACGTCTGAAGTAATCCACCTGGTCTCTGGTGCTTATACTTGACCTGCTGGCAGTTGAGACACCGTGCTACATACTCAATAATATCTCTCTTCATCCGCCTCCACCAATACTGCTGCCTCAGATCCTGGTACATCTTCACGGCACTTGGATGAATAGAATACCGCGAACTGTGAGCCTCTGCTAATATTAACTCTCGAATACCATCCACATTGGGCACGTAAATACGGCCATGCATCCTCATAACCCCGTCATCATCGATAGTCACATCCCAGGCATCACCCCGACGAACTCTATCTTGAAGAACTAACACGTGAAGTCATAATACTGGCGTGCCTTAATCTGATCAAATAAAGAAGACCGGGAAGTCATGCTAGCTACCACTTGCGGAGGGTCTGACAAATCCAATATCACCAACTGACCCGCTAAAGCCTGAACATCAAGTGCTAACGGTTGCTCTGCTACTGAAAGGTAAGCTAGGCTCCCCAAACTCTCAGCTCTGCGACTCAAGGCATCGGCCACTACATTTTCCTTTCCCGGGTGATACATAATAGTTAAGTCATGGTCTTTAAGAAGATCTAACCATCTCCTCTGGCGTAAATTCAAGTCCTTCTGCCTTAGCAGATACTTCAAGCTACGATGATCAGTGAAGATCTCACACTGCACCCCATACAAGTAATGCCGCCAAATCTTTAAGGCATGAACAATGAAAGCTAACTCAAGATCGTGCACTGGATAATTATTCTCGTGTACCTTCAACTGTCTGGACGCGTAGGCAATCACCCTACCGTCCTGCATCAAAATCGCTCCCAATCTAACTCTAGAAGCATCACAATAGACTGTGTAAGAACCCGAACATATAGGCAATACCAATACTGGAGATGTAGTCAATGCTGACTTGAGCTTCTGAAAACTCTCCTCGCACTCATCGGACCAACTGAATGGAGCACCCTTCTAGGTCAATCTGGTCAAAGGTGAAGCAATAGAAGAAAATCCCTCCACAAAGCGACGATAATAACCCGCCAAACCCAAGAAACTCCTAATCTCCGCAGCTGAGGACGGTCTAGGTCAACTCTGCACCACCTCTATCTTCTTCAGGTCTACCTGAATACCCTCACTAGATACTATGTGACCCAAGAAAGCTATTGAACCAAGCCAAAACTCACATTTGGAGAACTTTGCATAAAGCTTCTCCTCCATCAACCTCTGAAACACGACCCTCAAATGTTGAGCGTGCTCCTCCTGGCTACGAGAGTACACCAGGATATCATCAATGAACATAATAACGAATGAATCAAGGTAAGGCTGAAACACGTTGTTCATCAAATGCATGAACGCGGCTGGGGCATTGGTCAGCCCAAAAGACATAACCAGAAACTCATAGTGGCCATATCTGGTCCTAAAAGCGGTCTTCGGAATATCAGAATCCCGAATCTTCAGCTGATGGTACCCAGACCTCAAGTCGATCTTGGAGAACACCCTAGCTCCCTGAAGCTGATCGAACAGGTCGTCAATACGGGGCAAAGGGTATCGGTTCTTCACCGTAACCTTGTTCAGCTGCCTATAGTCAATGCACATACGCATGGATCCATCCTTCTTCTTTACGAACAACACCGGAGCACCCCAAGGCGACATACTAGGCCGAATAAACCCCTTATCTAGGAGTTCCTGGAGTTGTTTCTTCAATTCCTTGAACTATGCTGGGGCCATGCGGTAAGGAGGAATAGAGATAGGCTGGGTCTCAGGCAATAGGTCGATACCAAAATCAATGTCCCTGTCAGGTGGCATGCCTGGCAGGTCTGTTGGGAAAACGTTCGGGAACTCACGGACCATGGAAACAGAATCAACGGAAGGAGTTTCACTACTAACATCCCTCACAAAGGCCATATAAGACTCATACCCCTTCCCAATCATTCGATGAGCCTTCAAAAAAGAAATCACCCGGCTAGGCACATACTCCACCGAACCTCTCCACTCAATGCTTGGCAATCCAGGCATCACTAAGGTCACGGTCTTGGCGTGACAGTCGAGAACCGCATGGTATGGAGATAGCCAATCCATGCCTAAAATCACGTCGAAATCAACCATGCTAAGTAATAATAGATCTGCCCGGGTCTCCCGACCCCCAATAGATATAATACAAGACCGGTACACCCAGTCTACTATAACAGTATCCCCCACCGGAGTCGACACATGTACAGCTGAAAACAAGGACTCACGGGGTGTATCCAAGAAATGTGCAAAGTATGAAGAAACATATGAATACGTAGAACCAGGATCAAATAATACTGCAGCATCCCGGTGATAGACTAGGATAATACCTGTAGTCACTGCATCTGAAGCTATGGCATCTGGTCTGCCCGAAAGTGCGTAGAAACGGGCCTGCCCTCCACCTGACCGACCTCCCCCTCTGGGGTGGCCTCTGCCTGACTGACCTCCACCCCTGGATGCTTGAGCGGGTGGTGTAGTAACTGGTGCTGAAGCTGGAGGCTGGTTCCTGTGCTGAAATGAACTACCAGTAAGGCGGGGACAATACCTCTTGATGTGACCCAGATCCCCACACTCGTAACAACCTCTACTAGCAATTGGCGATGGGGACTGAAGGGAACCCCTGGGACTTGGGTAGCTGCTAGAAGAACCATGTGCTGAGGAACCTTGAATTGATGCTGGTCGAGATGAGCTCTGGGCTAGAAGTGCAATGAATGAGGAACGGTCCGGATGAGAGCTACGGGGACCGTGTCCCGATGAAGCACCACGGTAAGCTGGACGGGCTGGCAGATGAGGCATGAATGGTATGCCTTTGCTGTGCCAGGACTGACCTCCCGAGTGATCACCACTATAATTTCCAGAACCTCAAGGCCTCTTGGCCTCCCTCTCAACACGCTCCTGGCGGCGCACTGACTCAATCTCCCTGGCTATGTCAACTACCTCCTCAAAAGAAGCACCGGATACCCTCTCCCTGGTTAGAAAAAACCGTAGCTGGTAAGAAAAACCATCAACAAATCTCCGAATCCTCTCCCTATCTGTGGGAATTAGCCAGATGGCATGACAAGCTAACTCAGAGAACCTCATCTCATACTGCGTCACGGTCATGTCTCCCTGACGTAACTGCTCGAACTCTCTGCGCAGCTCCTCTCTACGAGACTGAGGTATATACTTCTCCAGAAAGAGAATGGAGAACTGGTGACATGTAAGGGGCGCTGCATCAGCGGGTCTGCGCCTCTCATAGGCCTCCCACCAAGCAAGTGCAGCTCCTGAAAATTGGAATGTAGTGAATGGAACCCCGTTGGCCTCTAATATCCCTGCAGTACGTAATATCCTCTAACACTTGTCCAAGAAAGCCTGGGCATCCTCGCCCTCTGTACCCCTAAAAGTCAGAGGCTGGAGTCTGCTGAACCTCTCCAACCTACGCTGCTCATCGTCCGCTAAGGCTGGGACCACATAATCTTGTGCCCGAGCAATTTGCTGCACTGGGGCTGCCCCAGGTGTCTGAAGTCCTTGGGTGACCTGCTCAGGTGTTCGGGCAGCTGGAGTCTAGATGCCTCCCCCTGCCTGAGAAGTAGTAGCAGTAATGGACATAGCGATGGCCTATTCCAAGCTGGTGCACACCGTCAAAATCTGGGCTAGGGTCTCCTGAAGACCCGGAATCACAATGGGCACTGCTGGTTCCTGAGTCTGCCCCGCTGGAATCTCAGCTGCGGGGACCTGCTCCTGAGTAACGGGAGGGTCCACAAGTGCTGCCCCCGCTGCTATACATGTTGCACTCCTCCCTCTTGCACGACCGCGACCACGGCCTCGACCTCGGGCTGGTCCTGCTGGGATCTGGTCACCACTATCATTAGCACGAGTCCTCACCATTTGTGAGGGAATGAAAACAACAGAAGTTTAGTTTCAGAGTTCAACAGAGTCGCACGACAGAATTCAAAGAATGTGAGATTTTTCCTAAAGGTTCTAAAGCCTCTCGAAGATAAGTACAGACGTCTCTATACCGATCCGCAAGACTCTACTTAACCTGCTCATGACTGGTGAGACCTATTTAACCTAGCGCTCTGATACCAACTTGTCACGACCCATTTTCGGAGTCGTGATGGTGTATGTCGTGGAACCAGGCAAGCCACCCATTTTATCTAACTAAATACAATTCCTATAAAAAGCCCCTTTTTGACAAATTCTGAAATCAATAACAATAATAATAAATCCAGTATTTCGGGAAAACCAGTTTAACAAATTTAAAAGACCAAATCCTACAAATCCCGGATCCAGTGTCACACAGTCATGAGTTGCTAATACTAAATAAAATCAAAAGAAATGACTAACATAGTCTGAAAATAAATACGCCAGGTAGAAAGGAGAGAGAAGACGAGATCACGGTCGCCAGCTGCTACCTCGTCAACTCTGATGAAACTGATGCGCTCCCTGGCCCGAGCTGAACTCCTCTGTACCTGGATCTGCACACAAGGTGCACGGGGTAACGTGAGTACACCAACTCAGTAGTAACGAAACCAAACTACGGGCTGAGAGGTAGTGACAGACTAAACCTCCGACAATTCAAACAATAGTATATAAATTGGACATGACAGTAATATATCAGAAAATAAATATGATGTATCAAGATATGTCTGTAACCCTGCATACTATACATATGGAATCATGAATGATGTGTACTCATTAATCGAGCCCTCATAAGGTGGTCCACTCAGTACTAGAATACGGCCTTCAGGCCCAGGGACGTCCATCCCAGATATTACATAAACACAAGTGACACAGTCACTAAGTACTGAGGAAAAAGGATGATCCATCCCCCACGGAGAAATCCATCTCCAGAACATAATAACCACGGAGAAATCCATCTCCGAAACATAACAACCACGGAGAAATCCATCTCCGGAATATCTGTGCGCTCACTGGGGGTGTATAGACTTCGGAGGGGCTCCTTTCAGCCCAAGCGCTATATCAAGCCAACGAAGGCATGATTTCAGGATCGCTGCGGTGCAGTCCGACCTCATAACTGTCTCAAACTAGGCTCTAAGCCTCACTCAGTCAGTACCTTCCAGTCTCACTTAGAATGCTCTAACATATGCAATGCAGCCCAAACCAATGATAATATAAATAAACTAGAAACTTACGAGAGTGAGGCATGAAACATATACTATAACAAGACTGAGTACATAAAAGAAATAATCACAGATAGAGACAACAATAATCGACCATTCCGGTCTAAGCACATTGGCGTGAAGCCTTAACATTTATACTTAGCATGATTTATATTTCGTTTCAATTAATTACCACCTTCACAGTACAATATCAATCTGGGATAACCAATAGACAGTGCCATAGGATGATCCAGACTACAAATATTCGGTAAACGCGCGCTTGCCCGTCATTTGGAAAGTGCGTCACCTTAATTAACATCAGTTATCAAATAGTTTGGGCTTTCGAACCCTCAGTTCCAAGTTTGGAAGCGTTACTTACCTCAAAACCGGCTAATACACTACTCCGCAATGCCCTTGCCTCTAAATTCGATATCCGAGTGCTCCAAATCTACCAAGTTCAGATTTTTATCATCAATATATGCTTAAGGAAGGATTTCCAATTGAAAATATCAAGAATTCACCCAAAAACCCGAAATTGGTCAAAACCCCGACCCCCAGGCCCGTGTCCTGAAACTCAGAAATTTTTACAGAAAAGTGTTCTTCATCCTCCCACGATTACGTTCATATAAAGAACACCAAAATCGGAGTCCGTTTGACCCCTCAAATCGACCCCTAAAGGTCTCTTATTCTCAAGCCCCAAAATCCCATTTTTCTAATGTTTTACCACGAATTTACACTGGTTTTATGTTCTATAATAATCCATGATTGAGTTTTAGTAATCAAAATACTTACCTCTATGAATAACAAGGATTTCCCTCTTCAAAATTCATCCCCAAAGCTTTTTTCCCGTACAAGAATGATGTAAAATAAGGGTTAAGTCGCGAAAGGGTTTAATTAATTATGCCCAGTGATTCCTTCACCGCGATCGCGTAGCTGCACTCTCCAACCCCACGCGATCGCATCTTTCCTCATTCGATCGCGAAGACCAATCGACCTCGCCCTCACGCGCCTGCCTTATCCCTACGCGATCGTAACACTCTTCACGCGATCGCACTGCTCAACCTGCTCAACCTCTGCGATCGCGAACACACCTATGCGATCGCAGAGAGTAAAATTCTGCCCCTCACAATTTGCACTACGCGATCGCGAATGTATCCCTGCGATCACGTACAAGGACACCAGCAACAGAACACCAGATTTTTCAGTAGGTTCCTAAGGCCAAAAATGCCCGTTAACCATCCGATATCAATCCCGAGCCCCTTGGAACCCCAACCAAAGTTACCAACACATCCCATAACATCATTCAAACTTATTTACACTCTCACAACACCAAAATTTACATCAAAATACCAAATTTACATTAGATTCAAGCCTAAGAACTTTGAAATTTAAAAAATCCTCCAATAATGCCGAAACTACCCAAAACAACTCCGATTAACCTGAAATTTTGCAGACATATCCAAAATGGCATTACAAACCTGTTCCAACTATCAGAATTCCATTCCGACCCCGATAGCCTATTTTCCACTGCCATCCGAAAATCGCCAAAAACTAACTTTCGCCAATTCAAGCCTAATTCTACACTAGACATCACAAAAATATTTCGAACACACTCCTAAGTCCTAAATCACCTAACAAAGCTATCCGTGCCATAAAATCCGCATTGTGAGGTCGTTCACCAAAAAGTCAAGTCTCAGTTGACTTTTCCCTTTATAAGGCTATCTTTTAAAGACTAGGTTACTGAATTCTCATTTAACCATTCCGATTTCATGCCTATCGACTATAACACCTCAATAATAGAATAACCAATCTATAACAAGTCAATAAAAGTAATTTAAATGCAGGTTTTTACGTAACGACAGGCCGGGTCGTTACAGTTTGAGTATGTGATTGTGTTTTAGGTCTTTATGGTTTGAGTATGTGACCATATATATAGGGGCCAAGCGAGTCCAAAATAATTATTTCAAACACCCTCATGTCAGTGAAAAACACCTATTTTTGCCACAAATATATAGTTTTGTTTGGATTATCGAATTAATGGTGGTAGTTGAATTAATGGTGGGGGTTAAATTGTATTTATTGTTTCGAAATTCATTACAATTTAATACTAACACTATTAACATACCAACTTTTGAATGAAATACTATTAACATTCCCACCATATAGTTAGGGTTTGTATTTGCATGGATATTATATTCCAACCATGATACTATACTGAAACAGTACAAATTTTTTTTATAACAAACGGAAAATAAATATTTATAAACAAAACGTACACATGCATTAGTTAATTTCATACAAAACTTACACAAAAAGTACACATTACTGGATGAAAATTAAATAAAAAACAACAAAAATGAAAAAATAACACAAACAAGGAAACATAACCTACAAACTAGTTAATTTCAACTGGATCTTCTAGAGTTCCTTGCCCTTTCACTTGCACTTTGAAGATAACATACAGTTCTTGAGTTTCAACCAACTCAAATTTAACAATACAACCCCGCCTAATATCATTAATAACCACAAAAATTTTCCAGCTCTCTTTCAGCCATCATCGTTTACCAATGTTAATTTCCATAAAAAACTATATGCCGTCATATTGAAGAACATCGTCGTCCAGTGATTCAGGAATGTATTTGCATATTCGTTTTGGAATATACTGCAAACAAAAAGAAAAAAATTTATTTGAGATTTTAATACAACCAGATCAGTTTCTGCTTCTTTTCCAAATTTCGAAAAACAAAAGCAACGTTTGTATTTTTGGATCAAAAAGCAGATTGTATCTGAAAACAAAATTTTATAAAAAAATCTTACTTACCATATAATCTTGCTTGATGGCAACTAAGTAATTTTATAAGAAAATCTCACTTACCATATAATATAGTTTCATACATTAAGGTCACACGTATCGGCCAATGACAACTAAATAATTCCACCGATTAAGGTTGTAATAGTCATATGACCTATGATAATTACATCGATCGTTGCGATTCATAGTAATTTAATAGACATTTATATAATTCGTACATTAAGGTCATACGTATCGGCCAATGGCAACTAAGTAATTCCACCAACTAAGGTTGTAGTAGTCATATGACCTATGATAATCATTGTTGCGATTCATATTAATATAATAGCCGTTTATATAGTTTCATACATTAAGGTCATACGTATCGGCCAATGGCAACTAAGTAATTCCACTGACTAAGGTTGTAGTAATCATAAGACCTATGATAATTACATCGATCATTGCGATTCATAGTAATATAATAGCCGTTTATATAGTTTCATTTATTAAGGTCATATGTATCGGCCAATGAAAATTAAGTAATTCCACCGACTAAGGTTGTAGTAGTCATATGACCTATGATAATTACATCGATCGTTGCGATTCATAGTAATTTAATAGCCGTTTATATAATTTCGTACATTAAGGTCATACGTATCGGCCAATGGCAACTAAGTAATTCCACCGACGAAGGTTGTAGTAGTCATATGACCTATGATATATAATTACATCTTTGCGATTCATAATAATATAATAGCCGTTTATATAGTTTCATATGTTAAGGTCATACGTATCGGCCAATGGGAACTAAGCAATTCCACCGACTAAGGTTGTAGTAGTCATATGAGCTATGATAATTATATCGATCGTTGCGATTCATAGTAATATAATAGCCATTTATATAATTTCGTACATTAAGGTCATACGTATCGGCCAATGGCAACTAAGTAATTCCACCGACTAAGGTTGTAGTAGTCATATGACCTATGATAATTACATCGATCGTTGCGATTCATAGTAATATAATAGCCGTTTATACAGTTTCATACATTAAGGTCATAGTATCGGCCAATGACAACTAAGTAATTCCACCGACTAAGGTTGTAATAGTCATATGACCTATGATAATTACATCGATCGTTGCGATTTATAGTAATTTAATAGCCGTTTATATAATTTCGTACATTAAGGTCATACGTATCGGCCAATGGAAACTAAGTAATTCCACCGACTAAGGTTGTAGTACTCATATGACCTATGATAATTACATCGATCGTTGCGATTCATATTAATATAATAGCCATTTATATAATTTTTCTACGTTAAGGTCATACGTATCGGCCAATGGCAACTAAGTAATTCCACCGATGAAGGTGTTAGTAGTCATATGACCTATGATATATAATTACATCGTTGCGATTCATAGTAATATAATAGCCGTTTATATAGTTTCATACATTAAGGTCATACGTATCGGCCAATGGCAACTAAGTAATTCCACCGACTAAGGTTGTAGTAGTCATATGACCTATGATAATTACATCGACCGTTGCGATTCATAGTAATATAATAGCCGTTTATATAATTTCGTACATTAAGGTCATATGTATCGTCCAATGACACCTAAGTAATTCCACCGACTAAGGTTGTAGTAGTCATATGACCTATGATAATTACACTGTTGCGATTCATAGTAATATAATAGCCGTTTATATAGTTTCATACATTAAGGTCATACGTATTGGCCAATGGAAACTAAGCAATTCCACCGACTAAGGTTATAGTAGTCATATGACCTATGATAATTACATCGATCGTTGCGATTCATAGTAATTTAATAGCCGTTTATATAATTACGTACATTAAGGTCATAAGTATCGGCCAATGGTAACTAAGTAATTCCACCGACTAAGGTTGTAGTAGTCATATGACCTATGATAATTACATTATTGCGTTTCATAGTAATATAATAGCCGTTTATATAGTTTCATACATTAAGGTCATACATATCGACCAATGGCAACTAAGTAATTCCACCGACTAAGGTTGTAGTAGTCATATGACCTATGATAATTACATCGATCGTTGTGATTCATAGTAATATATAATAGCCATTTATATGGTTTCATACGTTAAGGTCATACGTATGACCTTATTTATATAATAGTAAATATATATATATATGTTTGGTTAATCTTAATTATAATAAAGGAAAATCATGATAATAAAAGGAAAATCATGATAATAAAAGGAAAATCATATTTTTTTGTATTCTAGCTTTTTTATTAGGAGGGAAAACAAGATGACATCTTTGGAGTCAAATATTAAATACAATTTTCGGAGTGAAACAAAGTGAAAAGTAAAAATACATCGTTTGGAGGGAAATTGAAATTTTTTACTCTTTATATATCTCTTAAACACAAGAACAACATATCTCCAACTCTCTAAGCAAAATAAATACTTTAAACATGAATGTGGACAGATGGATCGAAGAAGAATTATATCCATGGTTTCAGATGAGAGTGCCCAAATCGTACATTAGGCATGATTATCTGGTAAATTTATTTTTGTTAAATTTTCATGATTTGTTAACTGTTTATTATCCCAACTAGCAATGAACCATAAACATTGTCTTTACACTATGCTCTTGCAGTTTCTTCCAAAGAGTATATGTGGCTATCTTCCTCCTATTTCGGTTAACACAACTCTTCGATGTAATGAGAAGGAGTGGCATGAGACTCTCACAAGTGGTGCTCGGAGAAGACTCGTCAATGGGTGGAAATAATTTGTTGTCAACAATAATATTTAGAAAGGGAATGTTGTTCTCTTTGAACTAGTTCAGGCTACATCAGGGGCTGTGATCTTCTCTGTTCAAGAGCTAGGATTAACTAATGCTTAGCTTGATAATTTCTCATCTTTAGTTTTTTTTTAATTAAGCCAGTCACTATCTTCATAATATTGTTTGTCTTTTCCCATTTATTATTGTTATATTTATTTATTTTAATAAGACTAAACCTAAACCTATACCCTAACCCCTAAATCCTAAACCTAAACCTGAACGAACCTACACCTGAACCTAAACCTAAACAAGGATAAAATAATTTTTTATGGATTAATCTAGACTTCTAAGATCAAGAATACTATATGGCAGAAGTGAAAACAAAATCCAACATCTGTGAATTGCATGCCACTATATGGCAAAATCTTTTTAAAAAATAATAACCAAAATGTGTATAAGCGGATGGATAAAGACAAGTTCCTATGGCAGAAGTGAAAAAAAATCCAACATTTGTGAATTGCATGCCACTATATGGCAGAATTTTTTTATAAAATAAAAAAAATAAAAACCAAAATGTGTATGAGCGGATGGATAAAGACAAGTTTCTATAATTAATTGTAGTCATAGAGGAGAGTAATGGTTGCATGGAGGAGTTTAATGGTGCATAGAGGAGTGAAATCGACTACTAGGGGAAGTGTAATGGTTGCATCAATGAGTGCAAGAGGCTACTGGAAAGTGTAATTGATGCATAGAGGAGTGGAAGGGGGTGCTATGATGTGTTATATCCGCACTGGGAACTGTAATGGTTGCATAGGATCTCTACAAATAGATTAAGTCTATATAATTCTCCCTATATATTTCGAAAATATGGCAGACCTACAAAGCTCAATCAAACTTAAACTTCTACTACAACTAAGCATAGCTATGGACAGGACTCCCACAAAGAAAACAGTAATAAAACAACCACTACATGGTTCGCCAGTCAGTCACAATATTCTCTACCAAGATCTGAAGCGTGACTTCACTAAGCTGAAGCGTGAGGTCAATGAACTGATCGACAGGGTTGTACGTGATTCAAGTGTTGACTAATTGAAAGGTGTGTTGTTGGAAGAGCATCCTCTTACTTCTCTCTATGCTATGCTTGACGATATGCCCGTACCCTCAGTCCAGAATGGTGCCAAGAGCAATTCAGTCATTGACATCACTAGCGATACTGAATCCGTCTCCAAGACCTCCAAATCTCTTTCAGTTAACCAGAATATCGAGTAGTGGGTGTGTGTGTTTTGTTGGTTGCAAGTTTATCTACCCCCCCCCCCCCAGGCCTATGGTGTTGTTGCTTTTATTTTCCTTTTTTTTCATGTTTTGCTGATGTTATCCTCAATTATCATACTAATCAATGAATTTTTATGTTCTTAATCTTTTTTTTCTTAATAATCGCGTTTGATTCAAGTTAACAAAACAATCATACTGTCTTCATTCAACTATTCGTTTTATGCCTAGTGAAATGAACGTAACATTTGTAAAGATTAATTTAAGTCCGTTAAAATAGGTCAATTTTTTTTTCAGAATTAATATAACACATTGAACTTATGACACCAACCTTGGACGATAGGAAAATGTATTGACAATAAAAATGAAGATAGTTGAGTACTTGAAGATGCAACACTGAACTTATGAAGATATTTGATGAGTACTTGAAGATATATAATTGATTACTTATGAATCAAAGTAGTACGAATTAAACAGGTGCAAAATGATAACACACTTTGACAAATTAACACTTCCGTTCAATTCATAATACTTTTTTTTATATATTTGATGAGTACTTGAAGATATATAATTGATTACTTATGAATCAAAGTAGTACGGATTAAAACAGTTGCAGAATGACAACACTTTAACAAATTAAAACTTCAGTTCAATGCATAATACTTTTTAAAAAAAAATGGACAATCAAATGAACAATTTTGAAATCTCCATCCCTACAAACATTCCAGCTAACAACACAGATGACATAGCACTTTCTCTACTATCACCTTCAACCCCAATATCACTTTTATCAACAACAGAACTTGAAGATTGTTCTTCACTGGCAACATTTTCTTTTTGGAACTCATTGAATGCTGCTACTGCTTCATCATAAGATTTGTAAGACTTGAAGATGCTTCCTTTGAAACCTATAACCATAGGAGCACACTCACACCAAGAGTTGTATAATCCGGGTTTTTTTACCACGAAATACCACATACACCTTCGACGATGCCAATATATTATTATTAGCTTGATCCATTGTTAAACTCTTTGAACGCTGCTATGGCTTCATCATACATTTTGAAGGTCTTGAAGATGCTGCCCTTGACACCAATAACCATAGGAGCACACTGATGCCAAGAGTTGTACAATCCAGGCTTCTTACCGCGAAACACACATAAACCTTTGAAGCATTATTTCTCTTCCAGTCGTCGATTCCTTAATCTAACAATAAGAAAAGATAAGAGATGAAGAAGGAGAAAACAAATTAAAGATAGAAATGTCAATGGGGGCTGTAAAAGCTTCTTGGTTGAAACACTTTATATTTAAGTGTTAGGATTAGAAAGTATATAGTATTTTTTTAGTTTAATGATACAGTAATATAGAAATTGAAATACAATAATTCAATCTTTTTTTTTTAGTATACTATGCGTGTATTTTAGTGTATTTCATTTAAATGGTATAATACATGTATATGAGTATAAATTGCTTTATCAAAAATAGTATAGCATACATGTGAAAATGTGAAAGAGACATGGGGAAGGTAAAATCATTAAACAAATGAGAGAGAATTAGAGGGAAAACAATAAAAAATACTAAAGGGTATATCTGGAAAACGAAAATGCCTAAATATCAATTATGCCCTTAAAAGCCGTGCGAAGTTACCATAATACCCCCAATTCGAACGTTTTGGCCAAATATATTTTCCGTAAAATAAATTACACATTAAAGTAAAACGTTAAGTCAAAGGGGGAGGAAAGCTAAGCGAAAGAAGTGAGTAATAAGATTAAATTGACTTACATACAAGAATTTTCTTCTTTCCCGTTTATGTAACATTATCTTATTATTAGTTCGTTACAAAAAATATATGCATATTTATTCAAAATCAATTTGAATTTGAATTTTATTTTATTTTTTACACAAAACTTTTATGACCACATAACTTTTTGTTGAGTCCTCAAAAGACTCAGCCAACGTTGGCTGAAGGGTAAAGTAACCCAAGCAGTAGCTTTAGGCCTCCAAATTTGGGGGCCCCATCTTTCATTAGTAGTAATTATATAAATTAATTTTTTATATACAAAATTAAAGTTTAGGCTTATTTTTCAAATTATATAGCGTGAAAAGAAATATTACAAGCAGAAGATAAGACTTTTATGGATATACTTAATAAAATAACAAGACATTATTTTTTTTTCTAATGCCTATATTCCTTATATATAGAATAAAGTATAACTATAACAATTGCATTCGGAGAAAGAAGTTTTTCCAAATTAAAATTGACAAAATTTTGTATAGAATCAACAATTTCTCACGAGAAGCTAAATGGATTAGATTAACAGTATTATTAGTTGAAAAGAATTATTAGAATAACTCGATTATAAGAAAATTATTAACAATTTTGCATCTAAAAAAGTTAAGAAAATACACTTCAATCAAATAAAAAATTAAGACCTCTCATCAAAATTTTACTTTAGGCCGCCAACAATGTTGAGCCGCCCCTGGACTCAGCTGACGGTATAGCCTAAGATTCAATGAGAGAGAGATATGTACGTAAGTGAAGACCTCACAATTTTTTTCAAACTTCAATACCAGGACCACTAGGCCTATTTAAAACATATGTTATTCGAGAAATGTATACTTTTAGTCGTTCGCAAAGCCAAATAAACATTTTCTTTTTTGTATATATGTGTGTTGTATAGAAAATATATACCGTATATATTAAAACAAGCCTTTTGCATTAATTCAGTGAAGTGGGTGCAACATTCAAATTTTAGCAGGATAAAAAAATGTTAAGCAATTTTTTCCCATCAACCTAAGCCTTAAAAGGGAAGAGTTACTCAGTATATGTATAGTGGAAAGTAGCAGGTACCTGACGGATAAAATAGTCGAAATGCACGTAAGCTGAATTTCACACTACTGTTATTTACATGTGGACTATCAGTGGGTAATCCTACACATTAATCTCAATTTATATTGCTACAAAATTGAATGTATACACAAAAGAATGAGCAAAATCTCAAAGAAGAATGCGGTTAACCTCCTATAGGACGTTTTCCATGAGGGTCCAATCTATGTCTTGTAGTTATGGACATACTCGCAGTTGCACTAACAGTGTTGCTACTAGATGTGGAGCTGAACGTAGAAGGATTGGATGCACCGGAGGTTCCAGTTGTATGAGACGTACCACCTGGTCTGCGAGACCTAATTCTTGAACCGGGATATCCAGGTCTTGTTGGCTCTTTATCAAGAGATCCGGGTTTCTTTGATAGCATCACCACTACCTGTTGCATGGTTGGGCGTAGTTGTGGATCAGATTGAGTGCATAATAAGCCGATCTGTATGAACATTGCCATCTCATCTGGGATAGCTGATTGTGCCAGTGCAGGGTCCATGATTTCCCAGCTCCTACCCTTCTTGTAAAGTTTGTATACCTGCACCAGCAACAAATATCTGTCAAGATTCGAAAGACTAATGGTGTTTGGTCGATTAGAGGTAAAATGTGGCTGATGAGAATTACCATGTAAACATGTGATTACTACTATTTTCTTTTTGTTTTTTGGTAAGTCAAGGTTAATACAATTATCTTGCAAACTGTTACCTGACTCGGATACACTTTTTAACATGGTGTGACATTAACGGCTTAGAACCAAACCACATGGTTTTTCCCAAAAGGCCTCACATATCATTCAAGAGTCCCTACTCATTATATGTAACTTTTCTTTTCCTTCATTTACCAAAGTGCGACTTTGTTCTTACCTCCAAATTTGGTTCATCATGTAAGATTGATGGCCCTCTCGAACCTAGTACCACATCTCCACCATTAAGACTGATGAGCCAGCACACCACCAAATTGAGGCTTATTTAGATATCCCTTATGTGCCACCCACATTGTCCAACTAAAATTTTATCGCCACCAATACGCACCACAAGACTGACAGGCTTTCTCCTTATGTGTCTCCAACGGGCTAATAACAAATCCTGTTTCCAAGCCATCACTCCACCTCCACAGTCAATCCGACATAGTATCTTTTGACAGGCTAAGCCATCTTAACATGGTGTGATAGTGTCCATTTTAGCTCAAACCGGCATGGTTTCACCTAAAGGCCACAAACCATTTAAGAGGATCTCCATACATTATAAGTATTTCTTGTGTACTTCAACTACCTATGAGGCTTTGTCCCCCCCCCCTCCCCCTCCTTCCCCAGCACAAACAAAAGTAATATCATGTTACTTTAAATGTAGCTAATAAATTCAATGCTAGTTCCACACACAGTTGATCAGCGCATAGAGCATGGACCAAAGTACCTCATTAGGCTAAGTTGAATCAAGTAAACTGATAAGTTCTGCATTCTGCACCTAGTCCTAAGATGGCTCAGTCTAACAGAACGTGCAAAATCGCAACTTATTCCACATCTAACTGCTGGAAAATTTCTTTGAAGTATTACTGTAGAATGATTCACTGAATCTCAACTTCTGTTACTTCCAAATCCCTGTTTAAATTTATGCTACCAAAGTTGACTTATGCGACTGTGATCAAACTGTTCAATCTTCAACACGGAAAGATGCCCTGCTAATCAGTGTTCCAGCTTAAATTATAGACTTTTCGGCAAATGAAAATTAAGAAGAAATATTTCACTGAAGAATCATAAGATTTGAATTTTCTATATAGCACCAAATTGGCGTCATTTTCTCATTATTACTGAGGAATACGCTGGTTAAGCCCTCGAATTACGGAGAACGATCTAGAGAGAAGAATCAAGGGAACAAACAGAATTGTAGCCGCATCATTTTATCAATAAAATTATATTTCTTCATATTTATATTGTGGTTGAAATTTATTTTGTATCACAAATAATTTGTTGCAAACGCCCAAAATTCATCTATATAAAAAGGAAAATTACTAGTCCAGTTATACAAGGAATATCAAGACGATGTAACCGGATAGGATAAATCAAGTCCTTACCCATTCAAGAAGGCACCGAGAATCAGGATCTCTGTTAAAGTTTGAATTCTTCTGACCACTTATGAGCTCCAGAACCACAACTCCGAAACTGAATACATCAGCCTTCACCGATAGATGTCCATACATAACATACTCCGGTGCCATATAGCCACTGCTTCCAATTTAAATTATCAAATAGAGTCGTTAGCAACATAGAGTGAGCAAAATTTTTTCAAAAAATTGTTCAACCAAATGATTCAACATAGAGGTTCAATAGAATCATACTTAGTACCAGCTACACGGGTGTTAACATGTGTTTGATCTTCAGGGTATAGTCGGGCCATTCCAAAATCGGCAATCTTGGGCACCCATTTGTCATCAAGTAGGATGTTGCTAGCTTTGATGTCGCGGTGGATAATGCAATTATGTGAACCTTCATGAAGGTATAGCAACCCTCTAGCAATGCCAATAATTATGTCATGCCTTTGCTTCCAGTTGAGTACATCTCTATTAGCAGATTCTAATACAAGAATATTAGAATCAGTAATAGCTTGAGAAACTACTAACATCTTTCTTCTACTCAAAATTCAGAAAGATTTAAAAAGATTCAATAAGTAAAGAGTCTGTTGTTGCTAAGACCACTGCGAGAAACTGGTTGCCAGTAGAATTATACTAAGTTGCTTGGACACGGGTGCAGGTGTCTGACACAAGTGCGGATCCTTCGAGAAGTAAATTCTAAGATTCGGGACTACGGATACTAGTACAAATACGGGTGTGAGGATCCGGCTAAAAATAATTCAAAAGAATAAAAATACAAAAATATCTCTAAATTATGAGAAATTTTGTGGAATGCTTACGTATAGCTTGCAAAGTGTCGATTTCTTTTTTATTCTCAAGTTGTAGATAAGTAAATGATTGATTTCCTAGATAATGTATGCTATTTTCTTCAAATTTATCCTAGTTTTGCTTCTGATTTCAGGAATCAAATTGTATCTCGTCTCGAATTTTTTCGTTTGACGAGGTCAAAGTAACCAAAATTGTTTGACCAGATCCAGTACGAATCTCATACTCACACCCATACTAGACTCTTGTCGACACGGGTGCGGCACCTAAAGCACCAAGTCGGAGCAACTTAGACTAAAACGCAGAGATCAATGAACTAGATTTTGGAGAACAAAATTCAAACAACAAATTTCCGAATTGCAAAGTGCAAATGCTTATCCAAAAGACGAGGCTTATTTGAAACTAGAAATCTTAGTATATTTCCAGTAGACTCACTCCTCAAGGGACCAACAAAGGCATCCTTTTGCACTTTCATTTGTTTTAATCCTTGTATAGTGAAGGTCATCCTTTCTCTTAGATTGTTTCATTTAAAAACAACCACAGCGACCGACGCTTCAGTCCCAAACAAGTTGGGATCAGCTGTATGAATCCTCACTTTCCCATTTAAATTCATCTCATACCGACATTATACAAAATAAAAATGAGAAGTAGTAAAGTTCTTTATAGTTCATTTTAAAAGAACATCCAAAAACTAGTAGACCTAAGAAGATAAAACTAGTAACAAAACTTACTGAAGAGGATCTTATCAAGGCTCTCATTAGCAACATACTCATAGACAAGCAGCTTCTCTGCTCCATATGCACAGTACCCTAACAAATTCACCACATTTCTGTGTTGTACACGGGCCAACAACTTAGCTTCATTCTTGAATTGCTTTGTCCCCTGCCTTGAGCTATGTGAAAGCTTCTTCACAGCTATTTCCCTCCTATCTTTCAATATCCCCTATGAAAAAAATTCCAAATTTTCAAGATTCTTGACTTTTTCTTCATACCCCATCCAATAAAAATGACTCAAGTTTTTCATACCCAATTCACAAACAAAACAGAAAGAACTCATTTTCTTCGTACCCAATTTTTTTTTTTTTAAAAAGGACTCAACTTTTTTAATACCCAATTCACAAGAAATAAAAAAACTCAGTTTTTTTTCATACTCAATGCAGAAAAAGACTCAATTTTGGTGAATTTTTTTGTTTGTTTTTGTTTTACCTTGAAAACAGGCCCAAATCCACCTTCACCAAGCTTGTTATCTGGGTGGAAATCTTTGGTAGCAGAAACAAGTACTTCAAAAGGGAATTGCTTCTGTTCTTGTGCTGCAATTTTCTCCAAGTCCTCTTCATTTTGTCCTTTATTATTGGTCAATAAAAGTCAAAATCAGAACCAAAAAAAAGAGGAGATAATCAAGAAGAAAGGTACTCACAACAATTTTTGCTTACCTTTATTGGAGCTTGAGAAGAAAGGTTTCAGAAAGTTTGAAAGAAGCTTTTTTGGTTTGGTCATAGCAGGTGCACAAAATAATTAGTCCATTAAGAAAATCAAGGACTTCGTATAAAGTATTAGGAAACAGAAAGATTCTAATTTTTTCTTTATATAGATTTTGAAGTAAAATTTTTTTTGGTAGGATTGGTATAGTATGTGGCTTAGTTCATGAATGAAAATGTATTATGAGAAAGCAGAGAGAAATGCATCATTTGACTATGTTAAGGAAGCAACCGTGTCTATGTGGATTGTGGAATTTCAGAAAAATCCGGAGATGAGACTGCTGTATTCAATACGTATGTTATTTGCTGATATTTTTTTGTACTAAGCTATGCAGACATGGCAGAGTTATAATATCAGAAACCATATTTGAGTGAAGCAGTAATAAAGAATTTATATATAATTACAAATTCAGTAAATTATGAGTTTGATAGTTAATTGAAATTTATAAACATCAAATCCTAAATGTGATGAGAAATAGTTTTGTCAATTTGAACACGGAAAGAGCCTTTCTTGGAAGTTGAATAGGAGATGAGAATTTTATTGCTTCACAAATTTCATAAATTGTAGTTTTTTTTATTCTTTACAAAGTTGGCTTTAATTTTATGATCCTATTTTTTTTTATTATATATGAAAAATGTATTTTTACACGTAAGAAATTTAAAAATATTATTTTTTTAAATTTAAAATTATAAAGAAACATGACCTACAAATAGCACAAATAAATTATAGAGTAGTGGTAACAAATATAATGCCACACGCGGGACTCTTTATCTTGCTTTTGTAAAAGACGCGCGATAGTCAAGAGTGTCATTTTCTAAATAAATGTTTTTGAATTTATTTTAAGCATATTTTTAGGGGAAAAAACTATGCTGGTAAGCGTCACTGATCGATTTGGCCGAAAAATAACTTTTCGTATTTGGTACAAAAACAATGGACCGACCAAAGGATCTTTTGCAATTTTTTTACGGATAAGGGTCAAAAATATCTTTTTATTATTAAATATTATTTACAATTACTCTCTGTTATACTAATCGATCATAATTGTCTTTACCGTCTTACTATTAAATATATTTGTCCCTCATTTGACGGAAGGAACACGTGACAGCCTTCTAAATATTTCTAATGCCCAACCAATTGCTCATACTGTATACCCAGTATCCACAACCTTACACCTGACTCATCCCCAGACTTAATCAATTAAAACATCATCTCTTTCTCTTATTCTATCTCCTAAACAAGAGAAGCTCATTCATCCATGACTCTCCACTCCATGACTAAGTACTTTTAAATTTCTTACAAATTGAATTTTGTTTCGGAGTATAGGCTAAGAAATTGCTTTAAACACTCCTTGTTTATTGCCTTGATTTCCAATCAGAAGTCACACAAAAAAAAATTAAAAAGGAAATTTGTACTGTTGGATGCTTGAAAATTCAAAATCGGTCTGATTGTTTCGAGTTGTCCTTTGAGTCGGAATTTAGCAACTGATTTGAAGAACTAGGTAAAAAAAATCGAACTACAACTGATGGGTTCTTAAGTTTTCAAAGTTGGAACAAAAATTATTCAAGTGTTGAATTATTCTACTGAAATAATTATCTGGTTCTATTTTGTTGAGCTAATATTTGATTAACTACTGATTTTTAGCTTGCTTAAAGAAGATTTGCAAGTAAAAGAGGTGTTGGGTTCCTTGTTGAGTCGGATTTGAGGTTTAAAAAAATATTTTCAATTTTGAAGTCGAAAAAATCAAGCAACTAAGCATCAAAAATTCTGTTTCTATGATTGAAACTATGAAATTGAAGGATTTGATAGTAGTTTGCAGTTGGCAGTTGAGCATTAATCTAATTCTAATTTATGATTGTAAGTATCACTGTGAATTTGGAGTTCTTTGAATTTGAATTGTCTATATTAAAATTCTTTTAAACATTGTTGCTTGAGAATTGGATCATGATTTTATATGTGCTTAAATCAAGGAGATTAACTACTGCTCGTTGGAAGAATTTAATGCTAAATTTAAGGGCCACCATTTTTGGACACATCCATATTTTGGACGAAGGAGCTTTTGTTACGAAGGAGATGAGATAAGCAAGAATGGATATGGTTTAGGGTTATGGATTTCGGGTATCCAATATGGGCAATTGATTGAGTATTAAAAATGTTTAGAAGGCTGCCACAAATCCCTTCCGTCAAATGAGGGACGAATATATTCAATAGTAAGACGGTAGAGGCAATTTTGATCAATTAATATAACAGAGGGTAACTTTAAACAATATTTGATAGTAGAGAGATATATCTGAACCTTTTCCCAAATTTTTACCCTATTTTGGTTCGGACTCAAGGAGAGAGCCAATCAGTTGAGCTACATTCTTCTTCTTTTTTTGNACAGGGGGAGGGAGGGGGGTGTTTCAGTTAGCTTTCTTTCATTTTCTCCAAAATATTTTCTCATTATTTTATTATATAATAATATCAAAGTAATACTATGGCTTTTCTAACAAAAGTAAGCATCATGTGCTTATGATGGAGTATTATTTTATTTGAAAGGAATTGTTTTAAAAAGGGATAATGCATAAAATCCTCCCCAATTTA
>ML426602.1:0-30393 GCA_005239525.1 Nicotiana knightiana | reverse complement strand
GGGGGGGGGGGGGGGAGGGCTATTACCCCTGAACTTATTTTGACAAAAAATTATTTAACGTGAGAACTAAATTTAAAAGGTCCGCCTGTTATACAATCGCCACGTGTTATGCCAAATAAGCCATAAGAAAAAGTCCCAAACGTTAAACTCAGCTCTTTTATTTGAACCCATTATCTTATCATTCTTTCTAAACTTAAAGGAACTATCTGCAATTGTTGAAGAAATTTCTCTAGTGCTGCAGAAGTTGAAGAGGTGAGTTTCAATCTATAGACTATAAATTACGAATCTTTAGTCAATTCGATTTCATAACCTTTATTTTAGGGTTTGAAATTTCTTCCCAATTTTTATATTTTAGGAATTAGGGTTATGAAATGGCAAATACCAACTTGAATAGACTTTGTATGGACGATGAAGACCCAATGCTCAATATTGAAGTGCGATGCAAACATGGAATTTTGTTGCAAATGCGGACTTCTTGGTCGAAGCGTAATCCTGACCGAAGATTTCGATCTTGCCCCGACTATGGCGTATGTGTTCATTTCTAACCCATCTATTGTGGTTGATTAACTTAGTGTATTGTCATTACATTGATTCCAATTTATGAAATTTTCAGGCCAAAAGTTGCAAAGTTTTTCATGGAGGGACAATAAAGTTGACGAAAGATTGAGTTTATTCTTCCAAGATTGTTCGACAAAATTAAAGAGACGGAAGAAGATTTGATGCATTATGACAACCTCAAGATACAGTTGGTTGAGCTTGAAAGTCTGAAAAATACCAACATTAATTTTGCTATAACTGGTGATAAAAAAGAGAAGTGGGCAAAGGAGAAAAAGAAAAGGACCTGGTGTTTGTTTACTAGGAAGTTAAATTTATGTATTGTGATTTGTCATGTTGTTATGTGTTTATTATAGCCTAATCCAAGTTGGTAACTTAGAGAGGGATCAAATGAAGATGCAATAACAGTTTTGCTGCAATAGCAGTTATTTTGTGTTGTAGCAATTATTTAGAAGTATTCGATTAAGTTTGTAATAACCCTGTTTTGTTGTCACTGTGGTATGTAACTTCATTTTAGCATATGCTATGTGGAAGTTAATTATGTATGAATTGCTCACTTGGTATGATTGATTTCCAGATTCACCTACTATGTAAGCCACGTTGAGGTTTTGTATAATTGGTAAGACACCACTGAATTCCATAAAAATATAGCTGCAATATTCCATAATACCACCAAAATCAGTCAACAAAATATCAAATGTACTAAGGCAGCATTTGAAAACTAATACATTATCGTTCTAAAAGGATAAAAACTGCAGATTGCAATCAATAAAAATTACTAAATGTCTGGCTTAGGATAAACAATGTCTGCTTGTAGTCAACCAAAAACGTCAAATAATTGGTTGCTTATAGATTGCAGTCAACAAAAACAACCAAATCTACTGGGGATGTGCAGAACTACTATTCTGACTTAGGTTATTTGAACCACCAATCCTTGTTTGAATTCTATGTTGCCATCTAATCTCTTGAAGCCTTCTTATTGTGATTACAGGTTTCCCTTTCATTTCAATCTACTACTTGGTTTGAAACTAATGTCACCAGTTATATCAGCTGATCTTGTTATCATTATTGGTCCAGTGGATTCTATACTGGTACTTGGCATGGATACTATTCTACTACTTGGAATATCAGGCTACAAAGAAAAAATAACTAAATAAGTTATCACAAATATACAAAATATGTCGAATATCAAAAAGAATATACACTTTGTTATAGTACAAAAGATCATCAACTATGTTCTTACGAAGCATACTAAGTGCTTTCAGGTTTTTCTTGAATTCAACCTCATATACTTCTAGCACACTACCAGAACAACGTACTCTTCTGAACCCCTCTCCAATTTTTTGACCAATTTTCAAGGATGTGTCTGGTACACATCATGTGCTCACAAACTGGTATAATACCTTGAATTACTGCTAGAAGTCCATACAGAAAAGGAAATTGGTTAGTAATCAAACATGAAAATACAAAAAGAATATCAAAAAGGCTGGAACGATATACCTTTTGCATGTATGTAATCAGGTGAAACCCTTTCCATCTCTTAATCCCAAATCATCCTTAAGCAAAGACACAAACCATGTCTAGGAATTTTTGTTCTCATATTCCACTACTTCCCAAGCAAGTGGAAGCATTTATTTGTTGGCATCTTTAGCTACGGAAACTAATAACTGCCCTCTACTAACTCCCTTCAAGAAACAACCATCTAAACCTATGCATTTTCTCCACCCCATGAATGCATTCTTCAATGCACCAAAACAGATATAGAAACTTTGAAATACTGCCTTACCATATTCATCAGCTTCATCAAGTTTCACCATACATTTACTCTCAGGGTTGGTCCTTAATAATTCATCTCTCCTAGTTCTGGTCTTGCCAACATGCACTTTAAACTTCTTTCTAATTAACTCCTGTAACTTGAACACTGTTATATTTGGTTGTTCAACTATTTTATCTTTAAACACTTTAGCCAGGTACTTAGAATTGCACAGGTAATTTCTGGTGACCCTATTACATTTATGAACTGATTATAAGTCCTAAGCAAAAAATTATTACTTGAAGTTTTAAGGCTTGCATACAAAAATCATGAACAATTATCCTTGCACCACACCTTGAATCTTATTGGCTCGTTCATATACTTTTCCACCTGAACCCTCATTTGAATAACATACTTGGTTACTGCATCTCTAAATTCATCCACATCCTCAAAAATGATACCCAGTTGCCACATAACTTTTTTAGCTGTGGGATCATAAACCACCTTCTTTGTAGAAGAAGATCTTCTTCTAGGTGGATTTACCCTAACTTCTTTCTCCTCTTCTACCCAACATTCATCTTCATCTGTTTCAAAGCAACAAGCATCAGAACTTGGTTAATATGGTTCATCATCCCTATCCCACCTTCTATATATTTTTTTTACCTATTTCAGTTTCATCAAACCCCATATCTGGTCCAGCTAGACCATGTGAAACATTGTCAGGGTCAGTAGGAGATCTTTCCTTTCTTTTTCTTCCTGGGAAGACTTTCTCTCAGCCCTAAACTCTATGAACTCTTCATGAATATCACTGCCATTATCCTCTTCAGCATCACCAATCTTCATAACTTGAACTATCTTCAGTTGAGTTATCAGATTTCTCCTTAGTCGAGGATGAATCTGGATCTGGATCTGCTAGAGGAGCTACTGAACCATATTCCTCTACACCCATGTGCTGGACATATACTTCCAAAATAGCTCCATTTTGCAAGAACTGCGTAATTCTTGAAAGATCCCTATCATTGTTTATATTTTCTATAATGCCACAGTTAGGTGGCCTAACACTAAATGTGCAACTGTTGTTGTACCCCAATTATTTAATATAGTCATGTTTACCCTAAAAATGGATAACAATTGAATTTATACGTGGTTCTAAGGATACGTGATATAACTTGGCAAAAACTGGGAAAATATATAAAGTAATATTGGAATTTACTGTAAAAGAAATAAATGCAAACCAAACGAATCGTACAACCTTGGCCGTCCCCAGCTGAGATGGTCGAGATAGAGACCAGGGGCGAGGCTTCCCGAGCAGTAGAAGAGGTCCCGAGGAATGAGCTCGGGGTGATCAATATTTTCGGATCCCCTCAGGTTTCGGATGCTATGATTCGTGAGGCCAATATGTTGGAAGGTCGCTCTTACTAGGGTCTTCAGGGGGCGATTGAAATCCATGGCTTCTTGTACGGGCTTGAGTTTGATACCTCATAGGATGTCACCTAGTTTGGTGATTTACTGGTGCAAAATAAAATACCATCATCGGGCGCTACTGGGTCTTCATCGAGCCCAATACTGGTGGACCGATTCTCGGCCCCAAGTGTTAACCTTGGCCACATGCAGAATATAGTGCTTTCTGTCCTGGAGGATGCCCAGGTCTTCTCTCCACCCGTGGGGATTGCTAGTTATCTCAGATGCTTGGTGACCGAGGAGGACCAAGCCGTGATGAATGCGGTGGGAGCCTCTTGCCTGTTTAATGAGGCCAAACATGCTCTGAATCTGATAACTTCGAGAGTCTCTCCATTATTTCTTTTAAACTTATAGTTGTAGATAATTCTACCATCTTCTTCCTTGCTTGCAGGCTTCGATGTTGCATCATGAGGCTTTCCTCCAAATCTGGGAGGAGAACGAGGTTGAGGTTCGGGACCTCACTAAGAAAGGTGACACCTACAAGCTTCTCAGTGAGAAGCTTCAGGCCGATTTAGTAACGAGTCGGGATGAACATACCGAGATGGCCGGGCAGGTATTCCGAGTGCTTCATGATAGTGAAGACAAATTGGAGATAATGACTAACGATCTGATTCTGCAGGCCCGATAGAGGCTCGAGTAGATCGGACGACTCCAGGCGCAGGTAGATGCGATACAGGTCGAGGTTGAAGAATTCAAGAAGAACATGGACATACTAGCCTCGAAAAACGAGATCGTCCAAGCACAATTGGACTCGGCCAAGACCTAGCTCCAAGATGCAAAAGAAAAGGCCTCGGTGCAGGTGCAGAAGATCAAGGAGCTTCAGTCTCAGTTGGATTTGGCCATTTCTGATAGGGCAAGCTTGGCCAACGAACCCGGATTGGCCAGATCTGAAGTGGTCGTGGCCAACACCAAAGTTGATGCTATAGTGGACCAGTTTAAGGTCGACATTGAGTCCATCCAGGCCAAGGACAATAACATGGTGGATCATACAAAATTTCAAGCTTGGAAGGAAGCCCTTGAGGGAGTTCATGCCCAGGGCTTCGATATTATGCCCGAAATCGAAAATGCCAAAGCAGAGGAAGCCAGGGCCTGGAGGGTGACCTTCCCTGAGGAAGAATCTAAGAGCTTAAGTGAATCCGAGGATGGAGAGGCGACCTCCGATGAAGACCAAGACACTTAGGACTTTATATTTTTTGTTTTTCTTTTGCACTTTTTCTGAGGCCGTTCTAGCCATTGTAAGTTTTTGGATTAGGCCGATTTGGCCTTTGTAAAAAACTAATCTATATAAATATAAGGCTTTTCTTTCCCTTCCGGCTCTTAAATTTTTCCTTTGCTTTATTATTTATATTCACAATGGTTGAAATGTCTTAACAATAAACAATAAGGTTGTGTTCGAGGGTTTGAACAAACCTTGCCTTTATTGCCTTTCTGGGTTTAGGCGTTATTATGATTCGATGTCACAGAAGTTTTTCCCCGAAAATATATTAATTTTATGACTTTGCCGAGGGTAGCCTTTAGAACCGGTTGAGAAAGAATTTTTTCTTTTTCGAAGGCCTATTTTTGTTACAGATTTCAGACGTCTCCCAGTCGTGTTAAATTGGCCGTAGCTTTTTAGTTCGGGAGTCACCCATTGGGCTTGTTTCCCCATTTTATCCGGGCTTTACTAGGATATTTGTCCCCGGGTGGGGTGGCCATGGCCTTTAGAAATCGAGGAGTTGCCTATTAGGTCTTTTTCTCCCCAGGTCCGATGACTTGGGCTGTTTGAGTTGGACGACAGTCCCCGAGTGAGGGAGTGGTTGTTCATATTCCGGTTAAGTATTTCCCTTGGGCTCATTATTTTCGGAAGTACGAAGCTCTTTAAGAGATGTAAAGAGGAAAATTTTTTAAAACATAAGATGTTTGCAAGGAAAGTACTTCTCTTTATTTTCGATCAAAACAATCATACAGACATACATGTTTATGCTAGGGCTCGAGTAATATATGTGGGCACGATTTGTTTTGACCGTTTGATCCTTACAATAAATCCTATGTATCGAGATCCTCCCTTTATGAAGTAATTTCCTCGCCCTCGGATAACGTATATCCGAGGGTATCCCTCAAGTATTCGACGTTGATTGCAAAGGAACCTAGGATATTTTTGAATTGATCTTCGGTGCCGATTCGTAATCGGGCTTGATTCTAAGTTAGCACGATTCATTATTGCCACGTTAAAAACCTCACCAAAAAACCCATTTGGGACAAAACCGGTCTAAGGAAAAAGAGTGCAACACGTGATTTCAAACCTAAAAACTTCGTTCCGTTCGCTGAAAAATCCATCGTCATTTCTTGTTGACCACGTGCAAGTGTTAGCCTGAAATAAAAAGGAGATAGAAAGGGTTTGTACCTTAGAAGTAATACCATTTTAAGTGAGATACGTTCCAATTTCTCGGTAGTTGTTCTCTATTAATAATTCCGAGTTTGTAGGACCCTTTTCCAGCGACCTCGAGAATCTGGTATGGTCCTTCCCAGTTCGGGCCCAAATTCTCTTCGTTCAGATTTCAGGTGTTGAGGGTGACTTTCCTTAGCACTAAGTCCATGACGTTAAAATATCGAAGATTGGCTCTTCAATTGTAGTATCTCTCGATCAGTTATTTTTAGGCGGCCAATCGGACGAGGGCGACTTCATGCCTTTCATCCAATTATTCTAGGCTCGTATTCATGGCCTCGTCATTTGACTCCTTTATTGCATATCGGAGCCTGATACTTGGCTCCCCTACTTCGACAGGTATAAGAGCTTCGGCACCATAAACTAATGAGAATGGGGTAGCCCTGGTACTGAACTTCAAGATTCTGCGGTATGCCCAAAGAACTTTGGGTAGAATTTCCTTCCACTTTCCTTTGGCGTGGGTTAGCCTCTGCTTAAGATTTTGGATAATGGTTTTGTTGGTCAATTCGGCTTGCCCGTTCCCTCTAGGATGATAAGGTGTTGATAGGATTCTTTTAATATTGCGATCCTCAAGAAATTTAGTTACTTTGCTGCCGATGAACTGTTTTCCGTTATCACACACAATTTTGGAAGGCATCCCGAATCGACATATGATGTGATCGCAAATGAAGTCGATGACTTCCTTCTCCCTAACCTTCCCGAAGGCATGTACTTCAACCCACTTAGAAAAATAGTCAGTCATAAATAAAATAAATTGAGCTTTACCTGGTGCCCATGGAAAAGGGCCAATGATGTCCAATCCCCACTTCATGAATGGCCATGGCGACAAGACCGAATGGAGTAGTTTCCTAGGTTGGTGAATCATCGGTGCATGTTCTTGCATTTGTCGCATTTTCGAACAAACTCTTTTGCATCTTTTTCCATGTCGATCCAGTAATAGCCGGCTCTGATTACCTTTTTGACCAGTGATTCGGCACCGGAATGGTTTTCGCAAGTTCCCTCGTGAACTTCCCTCAGAACATATTCAGTATCCCCCGGTCCCAGACATATCGCTAGTGGACCATCAAACATTCTCCTGAACAAGGTTCCGTCTTCAAACAAGGTGAATCATGCTGCCTTTGTGCACATGGCCCTCGATTCTTTTGGATCTGAGGGAAGCTTCCGGGTCTTCAAATACTCTATTTATTTATTTCTCCATTCCCAGGTCAAACTTGTGGAGTTTATCTCGGTGTGGCCTTTTTCGACAACTGACCTCATAAGCTACACGACGGCCGCCGAATTGAGCTCGTTGTCCTCGATTGATGACTCTAAGTTCGCGAGGGCTTCAACCTCACTATTTTGATCTTGAATCACATGTTGCAAAGTCCTCTCCTTAAATCGGTGTAAAGTTACTTGTAACTTATCCAAGTATCTTTGCATTCGTTCTTCTCTAACTTCAAAGGTTTCGTTAACCTGATTCACCACGAGGAGGGAGTTGCACATGGATTAGATCACCTCTACTCCCAAGCCTTTGGCTAGTTCGAGACCTGCAATCATGACCTCATATTCGGCCTCATTGTTAGTCAATTTTACAGTTCTAATAGATTGTCTAATCGCATTGCCTGTGGGTGGTTTTAGCACGATGCCGAGTCCGGGCCCTTTTGCGTCCGAAGCACCATCCACAAAGAGAGTCTAGATTCTCGAGGATGTACCCGAGTTTACCAACAATTCTCCTTAAACCTCGGGTACTAGGGTCGGCGTGAAGCCATCCACGAAGTCTCCCAAAATTTGAGACTTAATGGTTATTCGGGGTCGATATTCAATATCATACCCGTTGATTTCTATTGCCCATTTGGCCAATCGTCCCGAAAGCTCGGGTTTATGCAAAATATTTCGAAGTGGATAAGTTGTTACAACACATAAGGGGTGACATTGAAAGTATGGTTTTAGTTTCCTAGAGGTGCTTATCAAAGCGAGCGCTAATTTTTCTAGGTGGGGATACCTGGTTTCGGCCTCACCCAAGGTCCGACTAAGATAATAGATAGGAAATTGTGTACCTTGTTCTTCTCGTACTAGGAATCCACTTACCTCTATCTCTGATACTGCCAAATACAAGTAAAGCCCTCGGCGTGTGAAGCAGCAACGGGCTCGATGAGTACTGTTTAAGCTCTTCCAAGGCCTGCTGGCATTCTGGAGTCCATGTGAAGTTGTTTTTCTTCTTCAGCAATGAGAAAATTCGGTGGCTCTTATCGGAGGAACTCGATATGAATCGCCCTAGTTTAGCTATGCATCCGGTTAAACTCTGCACGACTTTTGCAATGTCTACTACCGTGATGTCCTTGATAGCTTTGATCTTGTCGGGGTTGATCTCGATTTCTCAGTTGGATACCATGAATCCGAGAAATTTTCCTGACACGACCCCGAACGCGCATTTTCTCGGGTTCAACTTTATGTTGTATTTCCTCAATATACTGAAGGTCTCCTGCAAATGCTTCAAATGGCCCTTTGCTCGCAGGGACTTAACTAGCATGTCGTCAATATAAACTTCCATAGATTTCCTATTTGTTCTTCAAACATCTGGTTTACTAGGCATTGATAGTGGCACTATTTTTTATAATCCAAATGGCATTACATTATAGAAATACGTACCACATTTAGTGATGAGCAAAGTCTTTTCCTGATTATCCGAGTTCATCTGTATTTCGTTGTACCTGGAATAGGCATCGAGAAAATTAAGGATCTAGTGGCTGGTCGTGTCATTGATCATGGGATCGATATTAGGCAAAGGAAAAGAATCCTTTGGACATGCGTTATTTAGATCTTTGTAATCTACACACATTCTAAGTTTGTTCCCTTTCTTAAGGACTACTACTACGTTTGCAAACCATTCGGGGTATTTTACTTCCCGGATGAACCCTATTCTAAGAAGCTTGGTTACCTCATCTTTAATGAAAGCGTGTTTGACCTTGGACTGGGGTCTTCTTTTTTGCTGCATCGGACAAAACTCCGAGTCCAAGCTTAGTTTATGAGTGGTGTTTTCTTGTGGGATCCCTGTCATGTCGAGATGGGACTAAGCAAAGTAATCCATGTTAGCTATAAGAAATTGAATAAGTTTTTTCCTGAGCTCGGGAGTTAACCCTGCTACCAGGTATATCTTTCGTTCAGGCATATGCTCGATCACTATGATTTGCTCCATCTCTTCGACCGTTGACTTGGTGGCTTCGGAGTCATCAGGGACTATGAAGGATCGAGGGACCCCATAATCATCATCTTCGTCAGTCCTCTGCTTCTCTGGTTGGGTTGAGTCCGGCATATGTGGTTGTTATTTTGCCTCCTATTTTCCCTTCGAATTTGACCCCTTCGTCGATGAGAGTGCCGATATCAAAATTACTTCGTCGACGACAAATATTTCACTTGGCGGCGGGTTGCTCCCCGTATACTGTTTTGACTCCCTCTGGTGTCGGGAATTGTAGAACCTGGTGAAGGGTCGAGGGCACTGCCCTCATGTTGTGGATCCATGGCCTTCCGAACAGAGCGTTATACCTCATGTCGCCCTCGATAACATGGAACTTCGTCTCCTGGATGGTCCCGGACACGTTCATTGGCAAATTTATCTCTCCCTTGGTGGTTTCACATGCCATGTTGAAGCCGTTTAGTACTCGGGCCGCGGGCACAACCTGATCCTGTAGGCCGAGTTGTTCTACGACCCTCGATCGAATGATGTTGACCGAACTATCTGAATTAATTAAAACACATTTAACTTGAGTCTTATTCATGAGTACAGATATTACCAGTGCGTGGTTATTGCATGATCCCTTCTGCGTCATCATCGTTGAAGGACAAGGTTCCTTCTGGTATGTAATCCCGAGTTCGTTTCTCCCTTGTGATCGACACCTTGGTGCATTTTAACACTGGTCATTGGGGAATATCGACCCCTTCAACAATCATGTGAATGACGTGTTATGGTTCTTCTTATTCGTTCTGTCTGTTGGAATCTCTGTTCCTGAAGTGATTCTTGGCTCCATCACTTAAAAACTCCCGAAGGTGTCCGTCGTTGAATAACAGGGCTACTTCCTCCCTCAACTGTCTGCAATATTCCATTCTATGGCCATGGGTGCCATGATACTTGCACATTTCGTTGGGAGTTCTCTGGGCTGGATCAAACTGCAGAGGTCGAGGCCATTTAGTATCCTTGATGTGTCCGATAGCTGATACGATGGCGGATGCGTCAACATTGAAGTTATATTCTGACAACCGTGGGGCTTCTTTAGGTCCGGTATGCCTGTCGAAACCATTCTTGCTCATCAGCCCTCGAGAGCTCTGGCCTCGATCATATCTCCTTTCACCTCGAACAGGTTGCACCTAGGTCCGTTGCCCCTACGATCTTTATTATATGTCTGGTAATGATCCATGTTTAATCGTGGTTCTCAGTCGATGTCCCTTTTTACTCTGTTGACGGGCCTGATAGGATAAACGGACTCGGAAGGAGCCCCCAGCTGGTCGTCTTCGACTTTAATCTTAGATTGGTACAGATTATGCGCATCGTCCCAAGTAATAGCTGGGTATTCAATCAAGTTCTGCTTCAACTGTTTGAAGCCACTAAGCTTCGTATATTTATTTCTTGAGTAAAGGCTTGAACGACCCAATCATCAACGACCGGTGGTATATCCATTCGTTCCATTTGGAACCGAGACACAAACTCTCTGAGCATTTCGTTATCTTTCTGCTTTACCTTGAAGAGGTCCGACTTTCTAGTCCCGACCTTTATGACTCCAGCATGTGCTTTAACAAAAGAATCTGCAAGCATGGAAAAAGAATCATTAGAGTTGGGTGGTAAAGTATGGCACCATATCATTGCTCCCTTTGATAGGGTCTCCCCGAATTTCTTCAGTAATACAGATTCAATTTCATCGTCCTCTAGATCATTCCTTTTAATTTCATATGTGTAAGAAGTGACATGCTCATCAGGGTCGGTTATTCCATTATACTTAGGAATTTCTGACATACAAAACTTCTTGGGGATCGGTTTGGGAGCCACGCTCGGGGGAAGGGATTTTGTACAACCTTCTTGGAATCCAAACCCTTCAATATCGGTGGTGCCCCCGGTTTTTGATCAACCATGGAGTCATAGGTTTCCACCTTCATGTCATTTGCTTTGATCTTCTTTTTCCCCGATTCAACTCGCTTCGTTAGTTCCTTGAGCATCTTCATGATTGTGGGATTGGTCCCTGATTCATTTCCGTTTGATCTCCTTGACACAGATTCGGCCTTGTGAACAACTTCTTGGGATGGATCGGGCTCGATCCTGCTTGGTGCATGGTTCTGGTTTTGGAATTGTGCTATTACAACTTGTTAAGCCTGCAACATCTTGAAGATCACCCAAAGGCTGATTCCTCCTTCTTCACGGCCATGTGTGCTCTGAGCGGCCGATCGAACATCCCTGTGGATGCTACTCTCGGGATCGACGGTTAAATTTGCATTAATGGAAACATGGGAGCTGACATCGATTGGGTCTATGACTGGAACTCCATCGAGGCCAACTGGAGGTACTTCGTTCCGTGGGACGGCTATGTTGTCATTTTCATCATGATGACCGAAGTCATTGTCCAAGTGTACAGGTGTCACTTTAGAGTTCGACAAGTTGATCCTGGAATCAAAGATACTCACAAGAACAAGTGTAAAATAATGTGTGTTACGAAGGTTAGTACCAGGCAATCACTATTATCCTTAGCCCTACGGCGGGCGCCAAACTGTTTACCCTAAAAATGGATAACAATTGAATTTATATGTGGTTTTAATGATACGTGATATAACTTGGCACAAACTGAAAAAATATATAAAGTAATATTGGAATTGACTATAAAAGAAATAAATGCAAACAAACCAATCGTACATCCTTGGCCCTCGATTTAGGTCACCCTCGAACCAAGTGAAGATTCCACAGATAGAGTAACATAATATTGAAAGTTAAAAGAAGGCAGTGTATTGCTTTGTATTGCGTAAAACGTGATGTGTTTTACAAATGATCAGACCCCCTTTATATAGTAGGGGAGTCCTACTTTTATTACAACTCTAAATACAATAAGAAATTTCATGATTGGCTAAATAATCGGCCTCTTCTTGATACGTGCCGAGATTTTCGCCGTGATAATATTTCGGCTTTCCGTTACTTGACTAGGTAAACTTTCCTTGGTCTTGCTCGATCTCTATTTTTCTTGGTCTCGATCTAGAACGATCTCGATCTTGATCGGTCTCTGGGTCACGAGCTTAGCAATCTGACTTCGCATCATGGTTCGATATAACACGAGGTTGAACCTTGGCCTATCATATTCTAGTCTCGATTAACCATACGAATGACAATCTCGGTTTTGACCGTATACAAGTCCACCAACTCAAAATAAGATATAGTATCAACATCAACGTTCACATATTCAGTCATTACCCCACCCACATATCTTGGTTCTCCACTTTCAACCTCTAAGGCCCCACCATGAAACAATCTCAAAGTCACAAATAGAAACACACTAATACCTGAATGCAAATAAAAAATAACAATAACTTCAGACAAATCCCCATTAACAAAGTTATTGTGCCGAAAATAGGGCAGCTCTAGAAAACTATTTATTTACTTACAACCAAAAACATGTCATTGTAAACAAATAATCATAACTTTAGTATTAAAATAGACATGAAAACACCTCAGTTTCAAAATCAAAATCTCATAATTTTGTACAGTGACAGATTTTTTTACAAAAATATCAATTAAAGACGGTAAAGAACTAACTTTTAGTCTTGGATTGTGATGAATAATAGCTAATGGTTCTGTGCTGACCTTGATTGTAACACCACATTAACAAATTAAATCCTAAAATGTAACGCCCTACAGAAATTGAAGACGATAAACCATAAAAATAGAGATTACATATACTTTGTATTATATTAGAGCCGATTTTGCAATAGAATAAAGAGAAAATTATGACTGGAGTGATTTTATGGAAGGAATCGAAGAGGGAAGACTGGGAATTTGATTTGGACCGTAGAATATGGGAGAGTATGAAAGGAAAAAATGAATGGGGGTCGGTTTCAATTAATGAATGAGTTTAATTTAGTTTAAAATAAAAGGGAATTGGGTGAGACCCATTAGCGCGTGTATACACCGATAGTATTATAAATGGGGGAAGGGTTTGTCACGACCCCAAAATACCCAGTCGTGATGACGCCTATCGTGAAATCATGCAAGTCACACATTTCATTTGATTTAAAATTTCTTTCCGAAATTCTCCACATTTACAGCAAAAGTCTCAGTTATAAAATCATTTAAAAGTTTAACACCATTTAAAGCATACATAAAAACGAAACCCAGAACTAGTGTCACCGAGCCATGAGCTACAATATCTATAATGTCAAAATACAGAGCTGACATAATAGTGTCCGAAATAAATAAATAAATACGACAGGAAGATAGAGATGGAGGAAATGAGGCTGCGATCTCCTGCTGCTATCTCGAAGACTCCAAAAGAAACCCTGACCGCAAATCAGCAACCGCTACCGGTCCCGATGTACCTAAATCTGCACACAAGGTGCATGGGTAACGTGAGTACACCAACTCAAAAGTAACGAACCCAAACTATGGGCTGATAGGTAGTGACGGACTAAACCTCACTGGATATACCAAGAATAAATGCACAAGAATTTAGGCATATTCGCAATTATCTAACATATAATGAAACAGGATAAGTTCAGGTACAAACAGTAAACCATGTATATCTCAGTACACTCTACATGCCAATGTATCAACTGTATGAAATGCTCATAGTGCTCCCACTCTCATATGCAAGTCCACTGATTACTGTATAAGGCTCGCGGTCCCTAGGAAAATTCATCCCGGAATATATATACATGTGACAGTAGTCACTCAGTACTGAGGAAGGCCGATCCGGACCTATGGAGAAGATCCATCTCCAGATAATGATACACCTCACAACCACTTGGTACAATATATGGCTCAAGGGCCCCTGGAAGATCCATCTCAAAATACATATACACATCACTGACATCACTCGCTCAGTACCGAGGAACAAGCCAATCCAACCTCGTGGAGAAGATCCATATCCAAGTATAAACACTTCAGACAAGATCCATGTCCAGGGAAAATTCACCCCTAAATATAAAGACTTCGGACAAGATCCATGTCCAGGGAAGATCCATCCCTCAAATATCAATGTGCTCACTGGGGGTGTAAAGACTCCGGAGGGGCTCGTATTGGCCCAAGCGCTATATCAAGCCAACGAAGGCATGATCAGAGTATCGTTGCGGTGTGCAGTCCAATCTCATAACTCTCTCAATAACAGGCTCTCGGCCTCACTCACTCATTACTCTCCAGTCTCGCTCACATGGGCTCACAGATGCATGAACTAGCCCGAAACAATGATAAGTATACAAAATCAACAATTACCGAGACTGAGAAATGAAATGATATGCTATGACAAGATTGACTATACAAAATCAAATAAGCACATAAGGAGACAACAATATACGACCACTCAGGTCTCAACATTTTCGGCGTGAAGCCTTAGCATTGTACTTAGCATGATTTCTAGCATGTTCACATTAAGACGACCGCTCGGGTCTCAACAGTATTGACGCAAAGCCTTAACATAATATCTAGCATGTTTACATTTATCACATTGATAGAAGCATAATTATCATCAAGAAAGAACCACTAAACGGTGCCATGGGATGAACTAGATCACAAGGCTCACGGTGCACGCCCGCACGCCCGTCACTTGGCATTCGCGTCACCAGTTCTAATCACATAACAAGTAGTTTGGGGTTTCGAACCCTCAGAACCAAGTTTGGAAGCATTACTTACCTCAAACCGGCTAAAATTCTAGTCCACAATGCCTTTGCCTCTAGGCTCGGCCTCCGATTGCTCCAAATCTAGCAAAAAATCAGATTTATATCATTAATATATGCTACGGAATGAAGTCCACTCGAAAATTATCAAATTTAACCAAAAATCCCGAAATTAGCCAAACCTGACCCCCGGGCCCACGTCTCGAATTCGATAAAAATTATAAAACTGGAATCCTTACACTCTCACGAGTTAATACATACCAAATACACCAAAATTCGACAACAAATGGCCCCTTAAATCCTCAAATCAAGCTCTAGAACTTCAAGCCCTAATCCCCCAATTTTAGTCACTAATTCCAATAAATTTCACCTCTAATCAGTCAAATGACACCATAGAAATGAGTTTTAGGTCCAAAAATCTTACCTCTACGAAATTCCCTCTTCAAATCGCTCCTACAAGCTCTAGCCTGTATGAAAACCTTGATAAAATAAGCCAAAATTTGCGAAGGCTACTATTTATACTTTCTGTCCAGCAAAACCTCACCTGCGGACCTTCCCTCTCAGCCGCGGACCTGCACCTGTGGTCCCAGGTGCGCACCTGCGGTCCTTACTTAAAAGTCCATTTTTCGCTTCTACGCTCAACCAACCGCACATGCGGGTTCGCATGTGCGGTAACCTTCCGCATCTGCGATGAAGCCTTAGCTAGACCAACTTCGCACCTGCGATGACAAAACGCACCTGCGGTCACCCTTCCGCATCTGCGGAACACCAGAATAGATTACACTAGCAGCCTTTAAATGCCAAAAACCAATCCGTCAACCATATGAACTCATCCCGAGGCCCTCGGGACCTCAACCAATTGTACTCACAAGTTATAAATGATTACCCGAACTTAGTTGAACCCAAAATAACATCGAAACACCAAATCAACCCATGATTCAAGCTTAAGGATCTTCAAACTTTCAAAATTCACCAACGATGCCAAAACTAACCAAACCTCGAGCGAATGACCTGAAAATTTGCACACACATCCAAAATGACACTACGAACCTGCTCAACTTCTGAAATTCCATTCCGACCCCGATAGCTAATTTTTTACTGCCGACCGGAAATTGCCAAAAACTAAATTTCGCCAATTCAAGCCTAATTCTACTCCGTACCTTAAAATAACATTCCGAACATACTCCTAAGTCCCAAATCACCTAACGAAGCTATCCGAGCCAACCGATCCAACACAACATAATAGAGCTGAACCAAATATAATGAAGCCGAAATAGGGGAAACGGGGCTAATACTCTCATAATGACCGACCGGGTCATTACATTCTCCCCCATTTAAACATACGTTCGTCCTCGAACGTGCCCATAGTCGTTTCAAAAAATCATCAATACCATGCACATACCCGGGGTGATCCCACGTCACCCTATCCCATATAGGTCCAATAGCACAACATAGCTAAAATTTCGCAATCCAACCTAATCGAAAAACCTTAGAACCAAATTTCCATTTTCAAAGTAATTTGTAAGGTCAAAATCCCACATCTATAAGCTGAATAAGTCTGAACATGCTGTATCAAGCCATATCCGAACCCAATATATAATCACATGATATACCACATGAATCAAACACTCATTGCGATAACTCCGAATCACAATAGCCGCTCAAAACAACCTAATACCGGTAAATAACCTCTTATCAAGCAACGCCTCGTTCTAACACTTTCATATACTGCCGATGAAAAAAGAAACACGCATAAACTAGTAACCATTCGTCCGATCAGTCAGACGTGGAACTCCCCTTTCCCCGACAGGAAATACTACAAAGTTTCTAAGCCGATCAATATCAATATCCTCCCAAATATTCTGCAACCAGATCCGGAAGTACCCATTCTAGGTCCGACGACCTCATCCCATCTTCCACAATCACTCTAACGACGTGACACATCAATACCATCCAGAGCTATAACCTGTGCAACTCGTGCATCCCATAGCAACATCCCAACATACTCAAATCATAGAAAAGATTCACACGAGAGGACTATCCCGTCAGCTCAACAAGTACCATCAGAACACCATGCTACGAGCCTGAAACACATCGTAAAACCAAAACACACGAATCCGACACCGAGGATCATACCTCTACATAACTCCGCTACAATACGTGATACCATCCAAACGCTGGATCACATGAAAAACTTCCAGCCACTATGCTCAAAATCAATAACCATGCACAATTCGTCATCAAGTACTCAAAGTGTGTTGCCATAACCACGGGGAATCAGACGATACCATGCCACACGAACCCGAAAGAACATAACCAATACGTCTTAATCCGCAATGCTCATATAGATCCGTACTATAGGTGCATATAATCAACAATCACAACTCCTCGCAACACCAAAGGTTAACTCATACATCACTCCAGAACACATATAAACTCAATCACAATCAAATGGTGCATCCCCCAACAATAGAAATTCGGAGTCAACAATTCCGACCTGGTGCAGAACACACCCATACCGGGCCTACCAATGAACCCTAAATCAACTTTGGTCACCTGCAACAGATAGATAACTCTCCGAAAGTTCACAATGACTGAATCATGGCACATACTAACATCTGACTAGCTTTGCTCGCATCTTCACAGTCCACAACCACAAAATAACCTGTTTATGAGAACTCCCAGTTTCGAAGTCCATGAAGCGCACGAATCACCATATCTGATCCCATCTCCACCACTCGAATATATAACACCTTTAATACTCAATCATTCCACGAGGGATACCCCTAAAATTATTCTGTGCCACCAAGAAACCTTGAATATCAGCATTCGATCCAACAAGAGAGCGTCGCAATACCAATGAAGCACCCTTAACTCCACATATTGCCCTTTCTGAAATGTATACCCTCATTAAGCCACCCAATAGTGATATTATCTACCTAGTAATCTGAAACTGCCAATGATACCTAAGAATTTTTGACCTTCCTTCCAAAACTGAACCGTGACCTCACATATGCAAATCCCAACTCTACACAACATACCGCATATGCCATGCCATCCTATGATAAATATGAGAACTTCATGATCCCTTCGGAGCCACAAGCAACTACGTACCCAACTAGCCAAGAACTTTCCATTTGATCCCATTTAGAAGAAAAATCACTATACATCACCTGCACCTCACGCCAGTAAAAAAATATACATCTCTAACCGTGGTAGAAACTATCAGGAACTATCCGAATCCCATTTGTACAACACCAAACCGTCAGGACTAAATCCTTCTAACTCAACCAAGCTACGCATGTCATCAAAACCCAAGAGCATTGCTAAGAATCACCTGTAAAAACTCATTGCCTCATAAACACCCAAAGAACCAATCATATCCCTTACCATTCCGATGCGACCTACTACAAAGTGGTCCTATTTATCCAATTTCCTTCTAACTTGCCTTTGAATTGATACTTCTCCTTGCCATAATACCGTAATTCTCAATCTAGACTCACCACACGAGACCCAAGCATAAGACCATACCGTCTAAGGCTCGTAAGCTGCTGAATACTCTCTCAAATATCCCCAAAAGTAACACATTCAAAATACTTACCCTGAAGAGACTTCCTGCGAATCTAAAGTCATTACCTTCACTTTCTTGATACTGATATGTAGAATCCATGATAATGTAGAAATGCCACAAGTCTTGACACCCTCCAACATAAATCTAAGTTCTAGCCAATTACACATCTTGAAGATTTCCAATTGTTATATATAGATCTTGAATCCATCAGAACCATTCTTGAGATTCATCCACTCTACACAAATCTCAATTAAACTTATCAAACAGATCCAACGACCTGACCCCATTTGCACACCAACATCCTAGGAAGTAACCCACACTTCGAAGCAACCAAGAAAATTCCTACTCCGCACGCACTACACCATTTACAGTTAAAACTCAATCATTCGATAAAACCCATCTACCTATAGATTATATTACAACATGTATTCCAAATTTCCATTACTCGAGTCATTCTCAAACTCCACCTCTGCAGGCAATAACAGATTCACCAGCACACCTCGAACTGGGACCAATACATCACATAATCGTGCAACTAACTTATTATTAGTAGACTCCTCTACTTGGATCAAAGCCAATAGATCAAGAAAAGCACTAACTCCCATTGCCCATACGCTATCACTGCCACCATACCGCATTGAGATTCAACTAAATCCTTCATAAGCTCGTATAACACAAACCATCTAATATCTCGAATCATATGCAAATCTCGCATTCACCATTGTAATGGTCGTGCCAACTTCCACAAGCGGTCTAAACTCAAAGTGAAACATATATATTTTACTGGTAAAAGAGAACTTGCTATAAAACAACATAAGGATCACACAACCTCATAACACCCCGTAGGAGATAACCCCGCTGACTTAGCCTCAAACTGATATCTCTCTATACCCTTCCAAAAATCATAGATATTACGCAATCACTTTATCCTTCTGTATCAAAACACAACCAATGCCTACCCTCGAGGCATCACAACACGCGGTATAAGAACCTGAAGCTGATGGCAGAACTAACACTGGAGCTGTGGTCAAGGAAATCTTGAGCTTCTGGAAGCTCTACCCATACTCTTCTGATCACTAGAATACCCTCATTGGACACCGCGTGCCCCAAGAATGTTACTGAACTGAGCCAAAAATTAACACTTGGAGGACTTAGCATAAAGATACTCCTCCATCAATCTCTATAATACCCTCCTCAATGCTGAGTACGCTCCTCCTAGCTATGTGAGTACACCAGGATGCTATCAATGAATATAATAACGAAGGAGTATAAATACAACTGTAATACACTGTTAATCAAATACATGAACGCTACTGGGGCATTGGTCAGCCCAAAAGACATCACCTGGAACTCATAACACAATATAAAGATCCGCTTCACTCCACAACTAAACAACATGAGAGGTCTTCCAAAACACTCACAACTCGAAGCCATGTGCCAACTCGAGACAGAAATCAAACACTCAATAGTTCTTGCCACATTTCCAGCCAATCATTTTGTCACAATCAAACAATTTGAACACACCTCACCATTGTATCACACTTGACACATAGTCATCCAGTCACAAAACCCCACCGATAAGGACACAAACAGACCTATAAGTCCCAAATGCACGTCTCACACGATCGAAATCTCAGCACTCAGGCCACAGAATAAACCCGGCCTCATGTCCTCAAGATTGTCCCATTATCAACATGCTAAAAATCACATCTCACCCATGGAAATTACAAGCCGTCGATGCACAGCTGATACCGAGCGCTCACGTGCACATTTGAATACATGAAAGGGATTCAAAGAGTTACGCTTTTGGCTAAATGAATGGATTAGCATGACAAGAACTATAACCTAGAGCTCTGATACAAACTTGTCACGACCCCAAAATACCTAGTCGTGATGGCGCCTATCGTGAAATCAGACAAGCCACATATTTCATTTGATTTAAAATTTCTTTCCGAAGTTGTCTATATTTACAACAAAAGTCTCAGTTATAAAATCATTTAAAAGTTTAACACCATTTAAAGCATGCATAAAAACCAATCCCAGAACTAGTGTCACCGAGCCATGAGCTACTATATCTATAATGTCAAAATACAGAGCTGACATAATAGTGTATGAAATAAATAAATAAATAAATATGACAGGAGGATAGAGAGGGAGGAAACGAGGCTGTGATTGCATGCTGCTACCTCAAAGACTCTAAAAGAAACCCTGACCGCAAATCAACAACCGTTATCGGTCCCGATGTACCTAAATCTGCACACAAGGTGCATGGGTAACGTGAGTACACCAACTCAGAAGTAACGAACCCAAACTATGGGCTGCTAAGTAGTGACAAACAAAACCTCAGTGGATATACCAAGAATCAGTGCACAAGAATTTAGGCATGTTCGCAGTTATCTAACAGATAATGAAATAGGATAAGTTCAAGTACGAACAGTAAAACATGTATAGCTCAGTAGACTCTACATGCCATTGTATCAACTGTATGAAATGCTCATAGTGCTCCCACTCTCATATACAAGTCCACTCAGTACTGTATCAGGCTCGCGGGCCTTGGGAAGATTCATCCCGAAATATATACACATGTGACAGTAGTCACTCAGTACTGAGGAAGGCCGATCCAGCCCTATAGAGAAGATCCATCTCCAGATAATGATACACCTCACAACCACTCGGTACAGTATATGGCTCAACGGCCCAGGGAAGATCCATCCCAGAATACGTATACACATCACTGACATCACTCGCTCAGTACCGAGGAACAAGCCAATCCAACCTCGTGGAGAAGATCCATATCCAAGTATAAACACTTCGGATAAGATCCATATCCAAGGAAGATCCATCCCTCAAATATCACTGCGCTCACGGGGGGTGTAAAGACTCCGGAAGGGCTCCTATTGGCCCAAGCGCTATATCAAGACAACGAAGGCATGATTGGAGTATTGCTGCAGTGTGTAGTCTGATCTCATAACTATCTCAATAACAGGCTCTCGGCCTCACTCAGTCATTACTCTCCAGTCTCGCTCACATGGGCTCACAGATGCATGAACTAGCCCGAAACAATGATAAGTATATAAAATCAACAATTACCGAAACTGAGGCATGAAATGATATGCTATGATAGGACTGAGTATACAAAATCAAATAACCACATAAAGAGACAACAATATACGACAACTCGAGTCTCAGCATTTTCGGTGTGAAGCCTTAGCCACTAAACGATGCCATGTGATGAACCAGGTCACAAGACTCACGGTGCACGCCCGCACGCCCATCACTTGGCATGTGCGTCACTAATTCTAATCATATAACAAGTAGTTCGGGGTTTCGAACCCTCAAAACCAAGTTTGGAAGCGTTACTTATCTCAAACCGGCTAAAATCCTAGCCCACAATTCCTTTTCCTCTAGACTCGGTCTCGGATTGCTCCAAATCTAGCCAAAAATCAAATTTATATCATTAATATATGCTAAGGAACGAAGCCCACTCGAAAATTATCAAATTTAACCAAAAATCCTGAAATTAGCCAAACCCGACCCCTGGTCCCACATCTCGGAATTCGATAAAATTACAAAACTGGAATCCTTACACTCTCACGAGTTCATACATACCAAATACATCAAAATTCGACAACAAATGGCCCCTCAAATCCTCAAATCAAGGTCTAGAACTTCAAGCCCTAATCCCCCAATTTTAGTCACTAATTCCCATAAATTCCACCTCTAATCAGTCAAATGACACCATAAAAATGAGTTTTAGGTTCAAATATCTTACCTCCACGAAGTTCCCTTGAATTCCCTCTTCAAATCGCTCCTACAATCTCCAACCCATATGAAAAACTTGATGAAATAAGCCAAAATTTGCGAAGACTACTATTTATACTTTCTGTCCAGCAAAACCGCACCTGTGAACCTTCCCTCGCACCCGCGGACCCGCACATGCGGTCCCAAGTACGCATCTGCGATCCTTACTTAAAAGTCCATTTTTCGCTACTACGCTCAACCAACCGCACCTGCGGGCTCGCAGGTGCGGTAACCTTCCGCATCTGCGATGAAGCCTCAGCCAGACCAACTCCGCACCTGCGATGACCAAATGCACCTACGGAACACCAGAATAGATTACACCAGCAGCCTTTAATTGCCAAAAACCAATCCGTCAACCATTTGAACTCATCCCCAGGCCCTCGAGACCTCAACCATTGGTACCCACAAGTCATAAATTATCACCCGAACTTAGTCGAACCCTCGGAACGCCCAAAATAATATTGAAACACCAAATCAACCCATGATTCAAGCTTAAGGATCTTCAAACTTCTGAAATTCACCAACGATGCCGAAACTAACCAAACCTCGAGTGAATGACCTGTAAATTTACACACACATCCAAAATGACACTACGAACCTGCTCAAGCTTCTGCAATTCCATTCCGACCCTGATAGCTAATTTTCCACTGTCGATCGGAAATTGCCAAAAACTCAATTTCGTCAATTCAAGCCTAATTCTACTCCTGACCTTAAAATAACATTCCGAACACACTCCTAAGTCCTAAATCACCTAATGAAGCTATCCGAGCCAACACAATATAATAGAGATGAACCACATATAATGAAGCCGAAATAGGGAAAACGAGGCTAAAACTCTCAGAATGACCGACCGGATCGTTATAGGGTTTAATTGAGCATATAATGTTAAATAAATTCTGGTCAAAATAAGTTAAGGTGGGTAATAGGACCCTCGAAAAGAAAAGGTGTGTAGTTGGTAATATGGTTATAGGTTGGAAGGATTTTATGCATTATCCCAATCAAAATGACACTTTGGGATCGATATTACTATCCCATTTTATTAAAACCCTTTAATAGTTATTGGCTAATAGATGTTACTATTGTAGTACTCCCTCTTTCTCATATTATGTGTCATGTTTCTCTTTTACACTCCCCTTAAGATATATTAGTTAGGAAAAGGATTGGACTATTCTACACTTATTTATGTCTTAAGATATAATCTCTCTTCAGTGAATATTTATTCTGTTTATGTGTTATCCCCATCTTCAAGAACAATTATTACTAACGGTAAGAGAAAAATAATAATTAATTTTGTCTTGAACTTCTAAAATGACAAATAATTTGAGACAACTATTTTTAATAACTACGACTGTTAATATGAGACGGAAGGAGTAGCAAAGGTTTCCATTTTGGAACTAGTAAGGCTTTAGGTTTTACTCATATTAAATTTTAACCGAGCTGCGTTAGAATTTCCCGAGAAGATAGATTAATTTTATAGAGATGGATGAGGTTTCTAAAGCACGAAAAATTCAAAAATATAAACTAAGGGTAAAAGAGATATCAATATTATAGCATGTTTGATCAAGCTGCAAAAATTACCATATTTTGAGAAATACTTTTGGTGAGAAGCAGTTTGTGTTTGGCTAATTAATTTGAAAAACACTTCTCAACAGCAATTAGTGTTTGGTCAAGTTTTTAAAGACTGCTTCTAAGTATATTTTTCTCAAAAGTGTTTTTCAAAAAAAGTGCTTTCGAAGAGAAGCTATTGTTTATGCTTCTCCAAAACTGCTTTTGCTTCTCCTCAAAAATATTTTTTTTCTTCTAAAAGGTTGGCCAAACACATCGACTTCGAGAAATTCTTTTTTTTTTTTAAATACTTTTAAAAGAGGAGAAGTTTGGCCAACCAAGCTATTAATACTGAGCTCCAAACCCACATATAGAAGTGTTATGGGAGTTGCCCTTGAAGATCACTAATCGAGCTTTGAAAGCCCCAAATACCGATATAAATTGCTCCTCTCGTAAAAGAATGTGATATTCTAGATTTACGACTTATTTAGCTAGTATTTGGATGTAGATTTAGTTGAAATTTAAAAAAAAGAGTTTTTAAAGTTGTGTTGAAAAATAATTTTTGAAAGTTGAAGTGTTTAGACATACATTTTATTTGAAAAAAACTTAAATTTTGTGAGCGGAAGAAAAAGTTTCGCCCAAAAACTACTCTAAACCAGTTTATGAAAACTTGAATTTTTTTCCCCAAAACATGATCATATTTTATAAACAAATAATGTTTTCTAAAAAACTTAAAAAAATAAAGCCAAAATTTATCATCAAACGGGAGCTTAATTTCAAACAAGAGAGAATATAATCAAGCGTTGTGTGACATGGACTTTATAATAAGAACATATATGCGAAAAGGTGATGAAGACATTCCAACTACTAGGACCTTTTTCATTTTTGAGCTCTTAGTTTCTAGTAATATTACTATGCGATATTTACTATTTTGAGAAATCATGCACGACTTGATCGTCGAAGAGAATTGGCCAACCCTTACAATTTGCTCTTCCATCAGTAACGTGGACTTTCAAGCTAACTTTGCATAGGCAAGTCAAGAATATAATATGACTAAGGTTTCGTTTGGTTAGATGTATTAAAGAAAATAATGTATATATTAATTTTTGGTATTATTAATTCTTTGTTTGTATACTTTTTCAATATGTATATTATTAATGCAAGTATTAGTTGTACAACCTGTTTGATATTATTCTATGTATAATCAATACATAGCAAACTATGATATTGGCAATACCAAGGCTATTATATTAATGTATGCATTTGCATGATTAAAGCCAAAATTATCCTTAAAGTCCCTTAAAGCTAAAGAATATGGAGGGTCTTTTTGTAAATAATTAATTTTCTTAAAATTTATGTAATACATTTTAAATTGTAATATACCACACCATATTGTGGATAAGAAATAATCTATGCATACCTAATGTTTGCTTTATTAACTACTTATACATTACTAATCCATGTATTACTAATACACCAACTTATTCAACTTCATTCTTATATACCCTACCAAACGAACTCTAATTATCAAGAATCAACATCATCATAAGCGTGGAAATTTGCAATTTGTCCCCAACGTAAATATTGCAACATCAGGAACTCATCATTTGGTTGAAAATTTTAGGAACTCATCACTTGGATATAATACTAATAGATTAAGCTGAATTTCTGAGATCGGATATGAGGACATAATTATTTGGTATTTATGCTAGGGAGAGATAGCAGAATGTATCATATTAAATTAGTTAAGGTGTACGTAAGTTTGTCTCGATATAATTATTGTGAAGAAAACTGTTAAGCATATATTAGGTTGAAAGTTGAAACAAGTAATATTAGAGGTGAACAATCAAATAAGTGTCTCAATTTAATTATTAAATCATGGAAATTAGAAGCTAAGAAAAGTGTTATATTTGACGCAAACGATTAGATCTAGTTCTAAACACTTTTGAAAATGACTCAGAGTGTCAAAGGTAAATTACGTTTAATCAGGGACGGAGCTAAAGTGTAGGATATATGTAGACTTAATCGTACCTAGTATTTGTCTTAAAAATTTCATTGAATATATACAAATTATTAATTGAGAATCCAATAATTTAAAAGAATTATCCGCTCTTTAAATCTCGTAAGTTCGCTTTTCCTGGGTGAGAAGGTAAGCCATAGTCAGGATCATATGAGGTCTTAAATCCACACATTATTGCGATTTCAGTTATACCTTCACATTTTATTTCACGTTCCAATATTTTACCGATTAAATGATAAGAAAACGTTTTTATGTTTCGCAGCATTAATTTTATTATCAAGTGATTCTATTTATACCACGCATTATGTAGCTTTTCTAATCCTGTATTTCAAGCTAAGTATACATGAAATAATAATAATAATCACGTTCGGCTACTCAGTCCCTAGTTAGACAAAGTCGTAACTAGGTACGGTACTGTTGCACCACGCGACAATGCTCGTACTATCGAAAAGGTTGGTACATAGAAATTAAATAATCCAACATACTTCTTTTCTCAACTTCTTGCTTTACCTATAAGAGAAATTTCTCATGTGATCACTCGACTGTTAAATATTTTATTGCATTAAAATTATACTAATATTTTTTATAATACAAAAATCACTCAACTTTGTTTAACTATAAAAGAAAATATCTTATTTGTTTCCTCCCATTAACTTGTTGAACGTTACAATCGGATAACAATTGAACTTATAATGTGATTTTAGGGACACGTGATTTCACCTAATACCAATTGATAAATATGAAGATTAGTAATATAAATTAACAATAAGATAAAGCAAACCAATGTTAAAATGTAATTAAACCCTCGAGCTAGGATGCCCTCGAACTGACTGATGCTAAAGTAATAAAGCAGAAGTAAACTGATGAACAATAATGTACAAGCGAGAGAGAAAGTGTTATATTGCTTTGATATGTGTGAACAATTTGTGTTACAAATGATTAGAACTCCCATTTATATAGTATAGAAATTCTACTTATGATATAACTCTAATTACACAAGGAAATCTCATGATTAGCTAATTAACCGTTCTTGATTTGATCCGTTCTGAGATTCCCGCCATGATCTTCGACCAGTCATAAATATCTCACATTTCTGTTATTATGCTATCTTCGATCTTGCTCGATATCTGTCTTATTCGATCTGGATCGCTATTGGCCTCGATCTCGACAGGTACCTCGAATCCCGAACTCGATACCTTGCCCTCGTGCCTTGGTCTGATCCACTACGGGTTTGGCCTTCGATGCAACTCCCCGGTCTCGAAAAAATAGTAAAATCATGCCCGATTTTAACCGTATACAGATATTGCCCTCATTTTTTGGAGTGTAATGACAAGAAACGAATCGAGTCTTCGATTTTTACCTCGACCTGTCATGACGTCACCCTCGTAACGTAAGCGATGAAAGTGACCGAAACGTCCCGTTGGTACAGTTCCCCAAGTTACTAATGTGTGTCAGCTGGTGGTCGGCCACTAGTGCCCTTGAATCGTCGCCGAGAATCCCATAAATAGACCTCTTTTTACACTCTTTCGAACTTTACCTTCAACCTTTTCTAATCTCCAAAGCCTTTTACATCTTCTAAGTTCTTGATCTGCAAATCTACGATTTTCCCTGCTAGCTCTTCTTAGAATATCATCTTCACCTGTCTTTAACTTCAAATCCAAATGGCGAAAACGTCAAAAATTGTTCCCCAAAAGGAAAATGCTTCTTCATCGCGGTCGGCCGGCGACAAAACACCGGTGAAGCCGCGCCCTGAGGAGTGTGTTCGTGGGGGGTGCGTCCTCACTTCCGATTTTAAGATCGAGAAAACTTCGTCGGTATCTGGTCGATGCGAGCCAATGTCGAGGTATATATGCTCGATAACTGAAAACTTCCTTAAGCAGGTGAAGAAAGACTGCAACTGGGAAGGCAAAGAGGTGGTGATTTCGACCCTCGAAGAAGACATCACTACCCACGTGGAAGGGTTTCTGAGTGTTTACACTTACCCTTTGGGCCCCCTCGATCCCATTATCGTCGATTTATGCTGCAATTATCAAATAACCCTGGGTCAAATCCATATTTTATTTTATCGGATTGTTATTCTGCTCCGATTTTTCGCGAGCAAAGTCGAGGGGATGCCTTTCACCCTCGACCACCTCATCAGGTTGTACAGCCCCCGTCTCTATCGAGGCGGGTTAATAAAACTTCAACGTCGGGCTACCAAGGTGTTGTTCTCGAGTATAGATGAGGACAAGGATCAATGATGGATGGGCTGGTTCATTCGAGTGAAGACTTCTGACCTAATCTCGACCGAGAAGATGTCATTTCCCGAAAAATGAAATATGAAGCGTAAGTACAATCCCATTGTTAGCTTCCATTTATTGTTTTGTTCCCTTCGTTTCTTCTCATCGATATCCCTTTCCATGATGTAGCGGTCTCTTGGATGCCCGGTGCAATTCCTAACCTTGAGAATTGGGTTCGGGACCTGGCCTCGACTTCTACGTACACTGAGCGCGCATGGCTCGATTTATCAAAGGGCCGATGGGAGTCCAAAAACCATGGTAAGCCCCTTTCCACGTATTTGGTGATTTTGTTAAAATGTCTCTTCCATACTCACTTAATTTCCTTTCATACAGGCCTTGGCAAAGATGCTGTCATGAGGCCCCCATCTGGTGAGGAGGAGACTTCGATCCCGGTATCGAAGCCGGCGAAGAATAAAAAGAGGAAAAGGACCTCAACCTCCGAGGATCCAAATCCCAAGAAAAATCCGGCTCGTAAGCCGAAGAAAGACACCATCACCCTGCCTGCGGAGGTACTTCGACGCCTAAGAGAGGAAGAAGAAGACGACGACTCCGAATTGGTGGCCCGAGTGAAGAGGAACACCGAGGCCCCAAAGGCCGTTGAGTTTGTGGGGGTTGAAGAGATTCCACCTCGAGCCGAGGGACCTTGAAAAAGGAACTCGGAAAAAGTCCCCGAGTTGTCGAAGACTGAAGATGCCTCCCACCAAAATGAGCAAACAGTGGGTATGTCTGAAGGGGTGCTGCGAGGCCCTTCGAAATGAGGAGAACGCCCCAAGGTGACCCACTTAAGGAAATAGAGATTGGAGACTCGCCGACTATCCCTGCATTTTTCGAGGAGGCAATTCGGGAGGCCCAAGCTATGAGGACTCCCGATGTAGAAGGAGCCCACGGAGGGGAGGACCCCTTTCGTGGTTACTTTACCGGGGTTGAAGACGCTATCAACCTGAGTGGTTTGTAATTTCCATGAAGGACTCGAGCGAATCTCGAGTCTCTTCGATGAGGATTAACAAGCTCCGAATCGGGTAAGTCTCAACTCCCTTCGTCGGTTTCACACTTATGTTTATTTCTTCTTTTCCTGTCTAATTTCCTTTCTTCTTTCCGTATAGGCCTTGGCACTCCATCAGGAGGCATTTTCCAAATCCCGATCAGAGCTGAGCCGATGTGAGGTCGATCTTCAAGGGCTCACGGAGGAGAGAAATGCCCAAAAACTTCTCAGCAGGCAAAAAGAAGATAAGATCAAGATCTCCGGGCCGAGTTGTCCATGACTCACAAAGAACAGACCGACCTGATTCAGCAGGTAATGGAAATCTTATAAGCTCATGGAATCAGTTCGGGGACAATGGCTAACACTTCAATATCACAGGTTCAACAGAAGGTCGAGAGGATCAAACAGTTATGTGAGGAGGTTAATATGATGAAGGTGGAAACCTTGGGGTAGAAACAAAACATGGACCGCTTTGCCTCAGAGAAAGAATCTGTTTGAGCCCAATTGTCATCGGCTAAAAATCAGCTTCAAGGCATGAAAGAGAAGAGCTCAGCTCCGGCCAAGAAGATAGAGGAGCTTGAGGCGTGGTCGGCCATCGAACTTGCAAAGGCCAAATCCGAGACAGAAAAATCCAAGGCTGATGCGGAGGCGATCGTGGCCATGTACAGATCTGCTGCTGAAGCTGCTCAATCCCAAGAGGGAGAATCTGCCAAAGCCGCCCAAACTCGAGTTCTTTGGATTACCGAGCTCGCCAAGTTCAAATCTCAGAGGGAAGCCCTCAAGGAGATCCATGCTCGAGGTTTCGATCTTACTGGAGAGATAAGGAAGGCCAAAGATCACGAAGACGATGCTAAGGCATTGGCTTCCTCCGACGATGCCGATGATGCCGGGAGCAAGAGCGGGGAGGAACCCAATGGAGAAGAAGCTGCCCCCGAGAATAGTTAGGAACCTTAGGATTTTTATTTTTTGATCTTTTGCGTAGGACCCTGATCGGTCCTTGTAAATATCTTCATATATATATAAAGATCTCTTTTCTGACTTGTCTTTATTTATTTTCCCGCCTTGTGAAAATTTTGTTTCATTCATGCCTTATGAAAATTTTATTTCATTCATGCCTTATGAAGATTTTGTTCACAAGTTTGAAACTTAGGCAATTTGACCGAAGT
>ML426601.1:22609-41268 GCA_005239525.1 Nicotiana knightiana | reverse complement strand
CTATTGAAACCATTCCGGGAAGACACGGAGGATCCTTCACGGAGCCAACTCACCATACCCGGTATTCGAGGCCCCGGCTCAACCGGGAAAAGGCGGGCTGAAGCTATTCTTGATGACCGGGTAATTCATGCCTCCAGGAAGGATCACCAAGAGTTCTTGGTAAAATGGCAAGGGTGTGATGCAGAGGAGAACACTTGGGAGAGGGGAACAAACCTTAAAGCCTACAAGAGCCTGATTGAAGATTATTTGGCAAGTAGGGCGCTGAGGACGTCGCCAACTCAGGTGGGGAAGAATGTCATGGGCGGCTTTCCAACCGTGCTCCATGACCCCTTGGACGCGCCCCGTGGCGTCCCAGCAAGCCTCCCAACACCTAGCGCCACGGATGGCCCCGTGGTCTTGGCCGCGCCAAGTGACAAGCGCGCCTGTGCCTCTGTCGCCCCACCAATTTCCCTCGTGAGCGCCCAGCCACAAGCAGCTGGCAACGGACCTGTTTCTACCCCTGTAGAAAACTAAGTCCTTTTCCCTGTATTATTAGAGTAATTTTTATTCCATGTACTTTCCTTATGTTTCTCTAGCATATTTTTGTCTATTCCTGTAATGTTGGTTTATTTTTTTTAAGCATTATTAGGGGGGATCAAGAAATCAAACATTTTCTAGCAAGCAATTCTCTGTACTGGTGTCTCTCCCCCTCGACACCGCATTGCCTTCTTTATAACATCTTTCATCAATACAATCAAGCTTTTATTCAATTCTCATTACTGTTCTCTCAAATTGTTGGCATTGGTTTTCCTGCACGGCACTGACAATCTCGTCTAGCATGCGGAGGGGACCTCACTTGGCGGACAACAACCACCTTGACATCGGTTGCTTAGTCTTACGTCGCCCTTCCAAAGAATCTCAGGAAGGCGCCGCGTAATAGTATATATGTATCCGACTATGAATGGTAGTGATTATTTGACATAGATGACTTTTGTTATAATTTTTGTATTTTTATTTTGTATGTTTTCTATATGTAGGCTATATTTTGAATGTAACCGCCTTTGTAGGGTAGTGTTATTGTTTGTTAGATAATGATATATTATATATTATCTGTATATTTATTATTATTTTTTTATTGTATTTATATGTTTATATTAGATAACTTCTTTATTTTGTATACTGATTGTATGGGTTCTCCAGATGTATTAATTTTGTTTTATTTTATTATTATTGGATTTGTACATATTTTGTATGTTTAATGTATTACAAATGAATTTTTTTATCAAGTTCATATGTTTATGCAATTTTACTTTTAATATTATCGCTTAACAATACACCTTTTTGTATATACTTGTCTCCTGATTTTATGTTTTTGACATATGCATCGCTGCATGTCAATTTTTAAGATTTATCCTATTATTTGGTTTATTAATTCAGAGACAAAAGTTCTTTGTCAAAGAGGGTGCTCAATTTGGTGTGACTCATTGGCAATCATACACAGATATAAGTACTAGAACACGTCAAGACAAATTTGCAAGGTGAACAATTCAAATTATTGGGGAGTCATGCTTTAGATACTACCTCGTTTTGCGGCCTACATATGTACACAACATCAGATGATTAATGTATTGATGAAAAGGGAATTGAATGACTACTGTACTTGCAGTTAGTATGGTCCCCCTGTATGCGAATTTGAGGAAGCTTCCATCCACAATTACAATAGGCCTACAATACTTCCAACTCCTTAATGATGTGTAGAGAGCTTCAAATGCATACACAAAGCAACCTTCATATGTTTTTCCAACCTCATAACTGATTCGGGTTAAGTCTTCTCCAACATGTATAAATATCTAGGTAGCCGATTGTAAGACTTACCTGGATCACCTCTTAACATTTGGAAAACATTTTGTTGTGCTCTCTAAGCTTGTATATATGTTAAGTTCATACGATGTTCCTTCAACATGTCAAATTGTATGTCCTTCAGTGTGTATATAGTTTTAGGATCTGCATATTTGGTCATGATAGTACTGCCAACAACCTTGAAAATTGCTTGCCGACATATATAAGTATTATCCACTAACGAGCGTGTGTGTACACTGTTAAATTCCCTTACCTTGAACATGGTCGATTTATTCATTTTGTAAACTTAAGTTTCTATGCTCAATACTCGTTGCGGCACTCGAGGCAGTAGCTAAGAAATCAAACAATAAAATTGATGCAATACAAATAACATACAAAAATCATACAATTGTTACACAAAAGTAAAATTCCTTTAATGCACTGCATAATTGGCAAAAACATACTTACTCGAACATCATGCGAAGTTGATACACTTACCATACAAAATTACATACACTAACCATACATATAATGCTAAAACAACAAAAACAAAGTTAAATCCATTCACTAAAACTATAAGAAACACAATAGGACATTAAATACATTTCTTTGCATGTTAATACAAAGTCAAGCTGGTATCATGTTTGTATATTTTTAAAAAGTAATTACATGTTTTCACATTACCTTTTCACCCTGAATTGGAATTCATTCATAACTACGTAATGCTTAATCGCACTAACAATTGTATCTTTGTCCCTGAAAATCCGACCGACCTCAATACTTTTAGGTAATGTGTCTAATATTATTAAATACTCACAACCACCAATGTCATCACATGCATCAATCTCAAGCAACTTTACTTTCTCGGAAACACTACTGAATGTATCAACATTGTATGGTAATTGTTGGAGGCTGTATTGTGTATTTTCAGATTACCCTGCAATATTATTCTTGTCTGTCGCATTCCAATCCAGTGTGAATTCCTTCATTGTTATACATAACGGATACATTCCGAGCTCCTTGTAGTTCATTTTCGTCTCTATAGATGTCACGCCCCAAAAACCGAGGGACGAGACCGGCGCCTAACCGGGTGATCCCGGTCAAGCGGACCTGGATTGCCTTTCCTTTCCAATGTGTTACCCTGTGTTTACAATATACCTTATTCCACATGAATTAGTAATTTAGAGTATAAACATGAATCTACTACTTGAGTCCATTTCATCCTTTATTATTTCAACATTTAATAATCACAAAACATACAATAATTTCAATTCGGACCACGATTACTAGTAAACATATTTACTGCCCAAAATACATATATGTACAACCCACATCATGTCTACAGAGCCTCTAAGACTACTAAGGATTTACACAATACTTGCCGGCAACAAGTCCCCGGCTATACCTTAAAGACGTAACATATACAAAAGGGAGGATATAGACTACACACGGCCCCGAGAGGAAGTGGGGATCACCGGATCTGCTGAAGGTACGAAGGGGAAACACCACTATCGGCGGTCTAAACTACCTGCTATGGAACCATCTACATCCACATAAAAGATGTAGCGCCCCCGGAAAAAGGGACGTTAGTACCATTGAATAATACTAGCATGTATGAACAATGTTTATTAGAATCACACAATACACAATTGGAAGACAGTCAGGGTAACCACACAAGTACCACACGGATATACAGAAAGTTACAAATGGAGATTCCACAGTTACTCATTTCAATTATTTATCTGTTGCAGCGCGCAACCCGATCCCACTGTACATTCTCATCTCACCCTTATTACCTCTCTACCCTTATTACTTCGTGTTGCGGCGCGGCAACCCGATCCCACCATACAATCAAAGTTCACCCTTATTACCTCTCCACCCTTATTACTTCGTGTTGCGGCTTGCAACCCGATCCCAGATTACAATCATATTTCACAACCACAACCACCAACAATTATATCACAATGATCGTTATCATGAAGAACATAAGTTCATATCGACCAATAACTATGTGAAATCAAGGCACAATGGTCCTTACCAATCAGTAATTCATATATGGTGTTGCCACAATCATCTAACTCAATAAAATCAGCCCATATTTACTTTCATTATCTACTACACAACATTTAGCACTTAGATACATTCAATACTTTATTTCATTTTCATTCCTTTCGTTTTGCAACACATCCTCTCAAACCGATGTATTCAAAATTTAACGAGCTTTACACATGGTAGGATAAGCACAAAGAATCACCCTTCATAGTCTCAATTAGCATGGTAATTGACTTTAGAAAATCAGAGAATGAATTCGTACGACTCGACATAGCAGGACAAATAATTCACATATGATCAAGCAAGAATTTCATACTGTGCACTCGGACACCAACAAGGTAACTCTACAAAAATTAAAGTTAGCCATACATACCTTGAATCGGAATTCCCCTTAAATTTTTCTACCACAATTCACCGGACCTTCTAGAACCTTTAATCTAGTTCACAATGTGGCATAATTTAACTTAGAATTAGGAATAATGATCATGTCTTGAACTCACTTGATCATTCTATAAAACACTAAGTGTTCCTTTAGGTTGAATGGCCTCTTTTTAGTGAAAGATTACTCTAACCCATTTCCTTTTACTAGATTATGATTAGTTGGTTACATGCATGCAAGTATCCTACCCCCATATTCATGAACTCACCTAACCATGTTTTATTTTTAACAAAAATCTGGAAATTAAGGTTGGTGGGTAGAAGCTTACCTCTTGTAGCGAAGAAAATGGTGTCCTACTTGATCAATTCCAGGCCTGAGTAATGATGGAGGAACAAATTGGATGAAGTTGGACTCTCTCTCTCTCTAGAACCCACTCTCTTCTCTCTCTAATTTATCTGAAAAATAGCTTAAAATGAAAGGGGAGGTGTTTTAATGAACTGGGGGTCGGGTATAAAATTAGAAATTTAACAGTCCCGAAGCAGAAATGCGATCAGGAATGCGATCACATTCCTGCTATGCGGTCCGCATTCCTGTCGCATAATTGACCCTCAAATGGGCGAAAAATAAAAGTAGACTGCCCAGGTATGCGGCCACTATGCGGTCCGCATACTTGTTATGCGATCGCATAGTGCATCACATAACTCCCTCCGCTAAAGTCAAGGTGCAAGAAGCGACAATTATGCGTCCCGCATTCGTGAAATGCGATCGCATTCTAGACCGCATAGATGTCCTCAAAATGGACAACAAAATGTCCAGGTATGCGACCATTATGCGGTCCGCATACCTGATCTGCGATCGCATAGTGGACCGCAGACCTGCGCAAATCTGGAAAATTATATCTTTTAAGACCCGAGGTACTTTTTACTCAAAAAGGGCCCGTTTTAAGAATTTTTACAGTTATAACAACACGGGGACCTATTTGGACATTATTTTTAGCCATGAAATTTTAGGTGTCTTTACATTCCCCCCCACGTAAAATCATTCGTCCTCGAATGAGGATCGAGGAATCACTAGAGTAGGAAAAACACAAAGTAAGCCAACCCCCAAATTTTTACTAACTCCGATATTTTCTGAAAACTTCACCAGAGTTTCCTTTCTAATTAGGACTATCGACCTGTTAGAGAGCCCCCGAAACACATGTTTAACCAATTCCACACATTACCAATTACTCTATCAACTTGCACTTAATCCGTTCATTTCAACAAGCTACATATAATTTAATTACTCCCACAAGCCGCACATAGTTCGGTTAATTCCACAAATTTGCACATAATTCAAATATAACAATGAGTTGCACATAATTCAGCTATTTCAATGAGCTGCACAAAATCCAACTAATCACAACAACATATACATTTATGGCACAAAATCTGAGAATCCACGATAGTAGGGTAATTAGGGGAGTGAAGTGTTCTTGCACAAAGTTTAACACAATATATACTTGCTTTGGAATGACAACTTTCAAAACCACTACCAGACTTATTCAAACAAGTGGGGATATTTCTCTTTCATTTCATTTTACGCTTCCCATGTGGCTTCTTCGACTTGTTGATTCCGCCATAATACTTTAACATAAGCAATCTCTTTGTTCCTCAATCTACGGACTTGCCTATCAAGAATAGCAACTGGAACCTCTTCATATGACAATCCTTCTTTAATTTCAACCGTATCAACCGGCACAATGGCGGATGGATCCCCAATCACCTTCTTCAACATGGACACATGAAACACTGGGTGCACTAATGACATCTCTGGGGGTAATTCCAGCCTATAAGCCACCTGTCCTATCCTTTGAGAAATCCTATATGGCCCGACATACCTTGGGCTCAATTTCCCTTTCTTTCCAAACCGCATTACTCCTTTCATGGGAGACACCTTCAAGAATACCAATCATCCACTTGAAACTCCAAGTCTCTTCAACGAACGTCCGCATAGGATTTCTGACGACTCTGAGCAGTTTTCATCCTTCCCTGAATGACCTTAACTTTTTCCATAGTTTGGTGCACAAGTTCTGGTCCTAACAGTTCCGCCTCGCCAACCTCGAAGCATCCAATCAGAGACCTACAACTCCTTCCGTACAACGCCTCAAATAGGGCCATCTGAATACTAGCATGGAAACTGTTATTATAAGCAAATTCTATAAGCGACAAGTGATCATCCCAGCTACCCTTGAAATCTAATACACAACTCGTAGCATATCTTCAAGCGTCTGAATGGTCCGCTCTACCTGCCCATCAGTCTGTGGGTGGAATGCAGTGCTGAGATTTACCTGCGTACCCAAACCTTGCTGAAATTTCTTCCAAAATTTAGCTGTGAACTGGGCCCCTCGATCCGAGATAATACATACGGGAGTGCCATGGAGTTTGACTATTTCCTTGATATACAACTGAGCGTACTGTTCCGAAGTATCGGTGGACTTGACTGGCAAGAAGTGAGTTGATTTCGTGAGCCAATCCACTAATACCCAAACAGAGTCGAACCTACGTGGAGTGGAGGTAACCCCACCACAAAGTCCATATTGATTATCTCCCATTTCCATATTGGTATTTCCATAAGCTGTGCGAACCCACCGGGCCTCTAATGCTCGACCTTCACTTGCTGACAATTCGGACACCTAGCCACAAAGTTCGCCACACCCCTCTTCATACCATTCCACCAATAAATCTCTTTGACATCATGATACATCTTCGTAGAACCTGGGTGTACTGAATACCTGGAATTGTGAGCCTCTGCCATTACCTTTCTCGAAGATCATCCACGTCTGGAACACATAGCCTCCCTTGGCACCGCAAAACACCATCATCATTGTCGAGTGAAAATGTTGTAGTCTTATGATTCAGAATTTCCTCTCTCAACTGTACCAATGCTGGATCTCTGAATTTCTTTTCCTTGATTTTCATTATAAGTGAAGATTCTGCTCCATTATGCACCATGACATCCCCTTCGTCTGAGGTCGAAAGACAGACCCCCAAACTAGCCAACTGATAAACCTCCCGAGCCAAAAGCCTCTGACCTGCTTCCAAATGGGCCAAGCTACCCATGGATTTCTGACTAAGAGCGTCGGCTACCACATTTGCCTTCCCTGGATGGTACAAAATATTCATATAATAATCCTTGAGAAATTATAACCACCTCCGCTGCCTTAAGTTCAACTCCTTTTGTTTGAATAAATACTGAAGACTCTTGTGGTCTGTGAACACGTCGACATGGACCCCATAAAGATATTGCCGCCAAATCTGTAATGCAAACACAACTGCCGCGAGCTCCAAATCATGCGTCGGATAATTCTTTTCGTGATTCTTGAGCTTCCTAGAAGCATATGCTATTACCGTACCACATTGCATCAATACATACCCCAAACCAACCCTTGAATCATCACAATACACCACAAACCCTTCCGAACCTTCTGGCAATATCAACACTGGCGCCGTAGTCAATATCAATTTCAATTTCTGAAAACTCTTTTCACAAGCATCAGACCATTAACCGCCTTCTGTGTCAGCTTAGTCAATGGGGAGGCGAGGGTAGAGAATACCTCCACGAACCTCTGATAATACCCAACCAAACCCAAGAAACTACAAATCTCTGTGGGGTCGTTGGTCTAGGCCAATCCTTTACCGCTGCAATCTTTTGGGGATCAACCCGAATCCCTTTCCTGGAAACGACATGGCCCAAAAAGGCGACTGATTCTAGCCAGAATTCAAATTTTGAAAACTTCGCATACAACTGGTGCTGATGAAGAGTCTGCAGAACTGCCATGAGGTGAGTAGCATGATCTTCCTAACTTCGCGAATAAACAAGGATGTCGTCAATGAAGACAATCGCAAAGTATTCAAGAAACGGTATGAAAACCCGATTCATAAGATCCATAAAAGCAGTTGGGGCGTTGGTTAGCCCAAAAGACATTACCAGAAATTTGAAGTGCCCATATCGAGTCCTGAAGGCAGTCCTAGGAATATCCTGCTCCCTAATCTTTAACTGGTGATACCCGGACCGCAAATCAATCTTTGAGAAGAACCTAACACCTTGCAACTGATCGAACAAATCATCTATCCGAGGCAATGGGTATTTGTTTTTGATGGTGACCTTGTTGAGCTGCCGATAATCAATACACATCCGAAGCGATCCGTCTTTATTTTTGACAAAAATAACTGGTGCACCCCAAGGCGAAACACTTGGCCATATGAAACCCTTTTCTAATAGAACTTTCAATTGCTCTTTTAACTCTCTCAATTCTACTGGCGCCATTCGGTAAGGTGGAATAGATATCGGCTGCTTATATGGCAATACATCAATCCCAAAATTGATCTCTCTATCTGGTGGAATCCCAGGAAGCTCGTCCGGAAATACTTCAGGAAATTCACTCACAACAGGCACAAATTCGGGATCAGGCACCTCTGAAGTGGTGTCCGCAACCCGGACCAAATGGTAGATGCACCTTTTTCTGATCATCTTAGAGGCTTTAAGGTAGGAAATAAATCTACCTCTTGGCACGAAATTATTACCCTCCCACTAGATAACTGATTCATTAGGAAACTCAAGCGTCATAATCCTGGTTCGGCAGTCGAGTTTAGCAAAGCACGAATAGAGCCAATCCATCTCCATAATTACATCAAAATCTACCATTTCTAACTCAATAAGATCGGTCATGGTATCCCGACCACGCACCGTGACAACACAATTCCTGTAAACTCGCACGACCGTAATGGAATCACCAACTGGAGTCGACACAGAGAATAGCTTGTGAAGCTGTTCGGGTCCTATCCCAAAACTTGAAGAAATAAATGGAGTAACATATGACAAAGAAGACCCGGGTCAATAAGCGCATAAACATCATGTGACTGAACAACCAGAATACCTGTGACAACATCTGGGGAAGCCTCCGCACTCTAGCGACCACTCAAAGCATAGAGCCGATTGGGTCCCCCTCGACCCCGTGCTCCACCCCTAACTGTACAGCGCCCTACTGGAGCTGGAGGGCGTGCTAAAGATGTAGCGGCTAAAGAGCTGGATGGCTGAGCAGTACCCCTACCCGCGCCCTGACTGGGTGCACGACAGTCTCGCTGGACATGGCCTCTCTCTCCACATCTATAGCACAATGGTATATCAGAGTAACAAGGCTCAGAATGAGACCTCCCACACTTGGGGCATGGGACCCTCCGCTGCTGCTGGAACCTCCCACCTAAACGACCCAACTGATGGAACCTTCTGCTATCTGAACCTGGTCCAAAGCGACCTCCCCGCTGATATTTGTGCCGTGATGGCTGGGCACTGGTTGAGGACTGAGCATAGGACTGGGATGGCCCTGATGACCCTCTCCCAAGGACTGATATCCCTCCTCCAACTGAACTCCCAGGGTTGCCCGTTGACCGGGCCCTACTGCTACTCTCCCTTTCCAATTTTATATTAAACTTCCGAGCCCCTGTGGCCTGGGAGAATCCCAGGATCTTCCCATATTCATATCTGAATACAAGGCAGCTGTAGCAGCTTCATTAACAACCAAGGGACCAAGGCCCTGAACAAACCGCCGAACCATGTCCTCCATAGTCGGAATCATGTGGATGGCATATTTGGACAGGCGCACGAACTCCATGTGGTACTCCCACACAGTCATGTTGCCCTGCTTAAGGACCTCGAACCCCACAGCACGGGCTGCCATAATCTCGGCAGGCAAGAAATGATCCATCAAGGCATCACCAAACTCATCCCACTTTGCCGGAGCGCTCCCCTCCCCACGGGACCCCTCCCACATCTCAATCCACAAATACGCTGCTCCCTGTAACTGATAGGAAGCCAAATCAACCCCCTCGGTCTCTGTAGCCTTCATAACCCGGAGATTCTTGCACATCTCATCAATGAACTCCTGAGGATCAGCCTCTGGGTCGGTGCCTGTGAACTCTAGAGGGGCTAACCGCAAAAACTGGTTGACCCTGGAACCTGAAGAATCCCCTTGCTCGCTAGAGGATGCAGGGGTATCATGTGATCTTTGGGCCTGGGAGGCCACTAGCTGAGTGAACATCTGAATAGCTCCCCTGAGGTCCCCATAAAAAATACCAGGATCGGAAGCAGGGACTAAAGAAGAATTAGGAACATTAGCGGGAGGGACTGTATCACCCTCCGCTGGAGCAGGAATAGGAATATCCTGGACTGGGATGGAAGAGTCAGGCAGATTCAGGGTCGGGGAGTCATTCTCACCCGCACCATCAGATAAAGAATTCACAGCCACTCCTGGGGTGGCATTGGCCTCTGGGCCGAGTCGGACTCTCTTCTTGGGTGCCATGTACTGAAAATTTGGAACAATGCACGGGTTAGATAAAGATGTTTTCACCTTCCACTTCATCGCACGATACAAAGTACCAATAAAAGGGTATTTTCCTGAATGTCCATGCAGCCCCCTAATTATAGATGTGGTCGACAACACACCGATAAGAAGGGCTCTACTAGACACGGCTCTGAGACATCCTAGGACACTTTTAAAAACCTTAGGCTCTGATACCAAGTTTGTCACGCCCTAAAAATCGAGGGACGATACCGGCGTCTAACCGGGTGATCCCGGTCAAGCGGACCTGGATTGCCTTTCCTGCCCAACGCGTTACCCCGTGTTTACAATATACCTTATTCCACATGAATTATCAATTTAGAGTATAAACATGAATCTAATACTTGAGTTCATTTCATCCTTTATTATTTCAACATTTAATAATTACAAAAACATACAATAATTCCGATTCAGACCACGATTACTACTAAACACATTTACTGCCCAAAATACATATATGTACAACCCACATCATGTCTACGGAGCCTCTAAGAGTACTAAGGGTTTACACAATACTTGCCGGCAACAAGTCCCCGGCTATACCTTAAAGACGTAACATATACAAAAGGGAGGATATAGACTACACACGGCCCGGAGAGGAAGTGGGGCTCACCGGATCTGCTGAAGGTACGAAGGGGAAACACCACTATCGGCGGTCTGAGCTACCTGCTGTGGAACTACCTACATCCATATAAAAGATGTAGCGCCCCCGGCAAAAGGGACATTAGTACCATTGAATAGTACTAGCATGTATGAAAAAAGTTTATTCCAAGTTGAATCACACAATACACAATTGGAAGACAGCCAGGTAACCACAAAAGTACCACACGGATATACGGAAAGTTACAAATGGAGATTCCACAGTTACTCATTTCAATTATTCATCTATTGCAGCGCGCAACCCGATCCCGCCGTACATTCTCATCTCACCCTTATTACCTCTCCACCCTTATTACTTCATGTTGCGGCACGCAACCCGATCCCATCGTACAATCACAGTTCACCCTTATTACCTCCACCCTTATTACTTCGTGTTGCGGCGTGCAACCCGATCCCAGCTTACAATCACATTTCACAACCACAACCACCAACAATTATATCACAAGGATCTTTATCATGAAGAACATAAGTTCATATCAACCAATAACTATGTGAAAACAAGGCACAATGATCCTTACCAATCAGTAATTCATATATGGTGTTGCCACAATCATCTAACTCAATAAAATCAGCCCATATTTACTTTCATTATCTACTACACAATATTTAGCACTTAGATACATTCAACACTTTATTTCATTTTCATTCCTTTCGTTTTGCAGCACATCCTCTCATACCGATGTATTCAAAATTTAATGAGCTTTACACATGGTAGGATAAGCACAAAGAATCACCCTTCATAATCTCAATTAGTATGGTAATTGACTTAAGAAAATCAAAGAATGAATTCGTACAACTCGACACAGCAGGACAAATAATTCACATATGCTCAAGCAAGAATTTCATACCGTTCACTCAGACACCAATAAAGTAACTCTACAAAGATTAAAGTTAGCCATACATACCTTGAATCGGAATTCCCCTTAAATTTTTCTACCACAATTCACCGGACCTTATAGAACCTTCAATCTAGTTCATAATGTGGCATAATTTAACTTAGAATTAGGAACAATGATCATGTCTTGAACTCACTTGATCATTCTATCAAACACTAAGTGTTCCTTTAGGTTGAATGGCCTCTTTTTAGTGAAAGATTACTCTAACCCTTTTCCTTTTACTAGATTATGATTAGTTGGTTACAAGCATGCAAGTATCCTACCCCCATCTTCATGAACTCACCTAACCATGTTCTATTTTTAACAAAATTCTGGAAATTAAGGTTGGTGGGTAGAAGCTTACCTCTTGTAGTGAAGAAAATGATGTCCTACTTGATCAATTCCAGGCCTGAGTAGTGATGGAGGAACAAATTGGATGAAGTTGGACTCTCTCTCTCTAGAACCCATTCTCTCCTCTCTCTAATTTATCAGAAAATGAGCTTAAAATAAAAGGGGGAGGTATTTTAATGAACTGGGGGTCGGGTATAAAATTAGAAATTTAACAGTCCTGAAGTAGGAATGTGGTCAGGAATGGGATCCTGTCGCATAATTTAACATTCCTGCTATGCGGTCCGCATTCCTGTCTCATAATTCGCCCTCAAATGGGCCAAAAAGAAAAGTAGACTGCCCAGGTATGCGACCACTATGCGGCCCGCATACCTGTTATGTGATCACATAGTGCGTCGCATAACTCCCTCCGCAAAAGTCAAGGTGCAAGAATGCGACAATTATGCGGCCCGCATTCATGAAATGCGATCGCATTCTAGGCCGCATAACTGTCCTCAAAATGGACAACAAACTATCCAGGTATGCGACCATTATGCGGTCCGCATACCTGATCTGCGATCGCATAGTGGACCGCAGACCTGCGTAAATCTGTAAAATTATATCTTTTAAGACACGGGATACTTTTTACACAAAAAAGGTCCGTTTTAAGAATTTCTACAGTTATAACAACACAGGGACCTATTTTGGCATTATTTTTAGCCATGAAATTTTATAGGTCTTTACAATAGACATTCGTAGCCCCATATCATTGTGAATTTTCATGGGAGGGCACCTGTCATTGAATCTATATTTGATTTGCATTATTTAAACAGAGATATTGATAATAGGCTAGATTCATGTAGTTTAGCAATCATTTATTCCCTAACTTTACTATGCTTCACTGTTCTAGGAAGGTTAAATGACGAAAAAATGGCTCTAATTGTGAATTTTATGTTTTGTAGGAGCAAGTCGTGATTATGAGGACATAGGACAATGTTTGGAGCTAAATTCAAGCAAGGAAATCCCCTCGGAGTTGAGCGCGTGTGAAAGAAGAAAGAAAAGAAGAGATAAATAGCTGATCCACTCTAGCGTTGGCCAAGCGCGGCCACGCTAGAGCAGAAGAACTTGGGCAGTGTTGAAGTCGATTAGCGCGGTCTTAGCGTGACCACACTAGTCCAGGAAGCAGCGACAATGTAAAATGCAATTAGCGTGGCCGTGCTAGTCACTCCGAAACAAGGTAATTTTAGGGGTAAACTTGGAAGTTTGGGGGCAATTCCACTTAACCTATAAGAGGTCCAGCTCGCCCAAAAAGAGGATATCAAAGTTTTTATAGTTTTGTTAAAGGCAAGAAGAAGCAAGAGGTAAGGAGGAAAATTTGGCATCGAGTTCTACCTTTGTTCCTTTTGTTTTTATCATTCATGATGAATTTTTCTGTTATTATTATGAAAACAATTAGGAGTAGCTAAATTATTTAGTCCAAGGTTTTTATGGAACCTGTTGAAGGATGAACTTCTTGCTGTGTTAATATAGTTTTCCCAGTTTAATCTCTATTTGTTCAACCACGTTTCATTTGTAGTTAATTGATAGGATCCTCAATTAGCTGTGCCTATTTGGTTTGTATTACTCGAGAGATAGTGCATATTTAGGTAGTTGTTGAACAACACCACTCCCAAAGTATATGACTTACTTCCCTCAAGAAAACTATCTAGGAGATCCGTCGTCAGGAAGAGTCCAACATATTTCTAGTCTTTTTTTTAATGGTCGACTTAGACCCTCAAGAACCCCGTCGAATGAGATCCGCCGTTGTGACAAGTCGACTCATATAATTAAACTGCTACTCAAAACCAAAAAAACACCATCTATGACTTCGACTGACCCTAGACGGTCCTGCTACGCCGACAACATGCTCATGAGAGGGAAACTCATCTCCCACTTCTACCTGCTCGTCCTCCTCATCCTCCTCAGGGGCATCCTCCCTATTAGCACCACCAGCCACCACAAGATCCTTCCCAGTAGTTACCTTGTCTGCTTGAAAGGCGACCTCTTTCGGCACTTTGCCATCTACCCTCAAATGTTTTGGCACCTGAGCTGCATGGCATAATATAGTAACAAGGGAGGGGAAGAAGAAGCCATACGTCTTGATGGGACAGCGAGTGAACATCTCCTCGTGAATGATCTTGGCCACGTTAAAGCGTGGCCATTCATGAAACACCAGATCAAACAAGCACGAAGAGTATTAACTTCTGTGGTGTTGTGGGACGGGATCAGGCGGTTGTTGATGAAATATAACCAGCATTTCCCTTCAAAGGTTAGTGCCGGCGACTTGAATTTCTCCCCGTATTGCATCCACACAATCTCTTTGCCAGGTGCACAGATAGTTGGAAAGAATGTCTCCCGTTGAGTGTAGCGTCTACCATACGCCTCATAGAAGTCTTCCATCTCTGCCACGGGACCTGGCAGCTTGTAGGCTCTCCTAATAGCTTCCACAGAGGCGTCAATAGGCCTCTTTCGCACGGTGACCACATCATTCCTATGCTCCAAAACATTTGCATAAAATTCTCTCACCACCAGCGCATTGGCTTGGTCCGGCTCTTCAAAGAAAACATCCAACCTACGCCGGAGCAACTCATTGTAAATGTTTGGGCAATCATGCTAGAGGGACGCTATGTCTATGCCCCGTTCTGGTATTGGCTTCTTTGATTCCTTGTCAGATAACCGTGCCTGATCTGCAACGGAGACGAACTTGTAGCTATCATAAGAACGAGCATCAGTTGACGCTCGTGCTCTAGATGATTCCGCTTGTCCGTTGGAGGAAGGACCGGTGGCTTGGTGCTTTCTGGGGGGTGTCGTATTACCTACTATAAGGAACATCATTAGCGCAGTACAAACGAGGTGACCCAACTGTGGTTACTCATACTTCACCCTTACAATTGGTCACAATTATCATTGACACTCATTGTGGCATTTTAACAAACACGTTGTGAGAATCATTCATCGAAGCCCCTAATAAACCATGTTATAACCCAATTTCCACCACAATTGCACCAAATTCATCCAACTACGTTAAGAGTTACAACTACACAGACGCCACCACCTACAAGCAACTAAGTATACACTACAAATTACTTCTAAAAAATAAGAAAAATTACTACATAAACAAGAATTCAAAAGAAAAACTAACAAAAATAAGGAAAAAGAAAATCTTACCTGGGGTGGGAGAAGAGTGTAGAATTGAAGAAGAGTGGTGGGGGATTATCTTGAACCTTGGGAATATTGGGGCTGTGTTTATTTCTTTGGGGAGGGTGAATGAGATTTTGAGGGAGTAGTGAGGGAGATGAAGAGTTTTAGGGGAGGGGAGTCGTGGGTGGAAGGGGGGGGGGGGGGGGGGGGGGGGGGGGGGGGGGGGGGGGGGGGGGGGGGGGGGGAAGGTATTTTAGGGGTTAGGGTTGGGGGAATAAGAAATAAGAGAAAAAATCAAAATCAAAATCAAAATAATAATAAAAAAATTAAACTAACTAAAACACACCTGTCCGGCAACCTAACAAGCGCGGTCCTAGTGCAGCCGCGCTTGTGAGGCAGACTGCTGGGGGATATGCGCGGTTGTAGTGCGGCCGCGCTTGTGAGCTGTAGCACAAGGCAGATTGAACATCGATATGTGCGGCCAGAGCGCGGTCCTAGTGCACCCGTGCATGTTGCGACGATACGAGGCAGTAACTTGCAGATTAGCGCGACCCTAAGCGCGGTTGAAGCGTGGTCGCGCTTGTAGTGTTGAGATGAGGTAGAATGAAACCCAATTAGCGCGATCGTAGTGCGGCTACGCTACCTGGAGGAAGAACACTTACCGTTTTGTGCGGCCTGAGCGCGAGCATAGCGCGGCCGCACCTGTATCGACTTTTTGCCCCTTTTTTTACCTTTTTCCTCACGTTGACCTGACTTATCATTCGTCTGAGCTCACCTGCATGTGTTAGTACTTACAAACATTCAAATACAGTTCTAACTACTCTACATTCACTACGCGTTGGGTTGCCTCCCAACCAGCGCCTTAGTTAATGTCGTGGAACGACAATTACAAGAAGTCAATGGGTTGCCTCTCATGCAGCGCCTGATTTAACGTCGTGGCACGACGTAAATGATCGCATTTAAGGCTCGCTCGACCTTTGAGGTTCAGTCAGATGTATCACTAACACTTCCTTGGTTTCATCCATGCCCACATACAATTTCAATCTGTGCCCGTTGACTCTAAATGTGTGGGAATCTTTTTCTGAAGCAATCTCTATGGCACCTGAAGGGAGCACTTCGACCAAACGAAATGGCCCAGACAATCGTGACTTGAATTTACCCAGAAATAGCCTTAATCTTGAATTATAAAGCAACACCATATCTCCGGGTTATAAGTTTTGCTCTACAATGTTATTATCGTGCAACCTCTTCATTCTCTCCTTGTACAACCTCGTGCTCTCGAAATCAAGATATCGGAACTCATCTAGATCATGCAATTCTGTGATTCTATTTGTGCCCGCAACCTCTATGCTGATAACAACTCCGTCGACATTGAAATCGACATATCGGCCAGTAATATCTCATCGGCATGAGTGTTGAAGCATGAATGCCATAGTAACCATTTGAATCTTTATCAGGCTTTGAATTAGAATCCTACTAAATATCCAACTTCAAAATTGTTGTATCATAGTGACCATGATTTTTATTCCTCAAATCGAATTTTGTTCTTCAATTGTAGCAAAACATCGATTTAATTGATGCTACTTAGATTTTACAAAGCTATCGTTAATGGTAGGAAAGAGAAGAAAAGGAGATTCTAGACGGAGAACAAGTGATATTGAGGTAGATGAATCCCAGATTTTTCGATTAAAATTGATCGATCATATCACAGTAGTATTAAAGGAAAATCCTACGGGCTTGAAAAAGTAATACACTAATTGTATATAAATTGTTAATGAAGTCCTTACTATAGTATACCTAGGAAAAGTTCCCTCGATAATGGGCATCACTAACCATAGGAAGCATGGGATTATTAATATTACTTAATAAGTATTAGTTTAATTGTGGACTTGAGACTTGAGTATGGTTAGCAACACTATGTAATATGTCATGTAAATATTTATGTTTTTCCATTTTAGGTTAGAATTTAAATTCAAAAGAATTATGTAAAATATTTTTAAGATGATGGCCTGGCCTGGCTCAGCCTAGCCTACGATCCACTCAGGGCGGGGCTGACCATTTTAATGGTCCATAAAAATGGTGGACTCACCCCAGTTCATAAAACTCCAAGGTTGGCATGGGCATGCGTAGCCTATATGAACAACTCTATAGGGAACTGAAATTTTATATATATACACACATCTTTTCAGCTACTGAATGTAAATAGTTTTGACTGCGGGCTAAATGTGATCTTATACCAACTCTATATAATAGGTTAACTGCTATAAGCCTATAATAGTTTAATTGCATATTGTGAAAAAAAAATTATACCCGATCAGTGAGAGTGTGCGTTCGGGCAACTCAAATTAGATATGAAAATTTCAACTTGGATTTTTTATTTTTAGATTGAAGAAATTATTATCCAAATCCAATCTAAATAAACTCGGCTTGGATCGAATGTTTTAAGTTTGATTTTGGATTAATCAACTTGAAAATTCCAAATTTTCAATTTCGAGCCTAAGTTGAACTACTTCTTCTTCTTACAAAAATGAACATTCTTTTTTTTGAACAGAAAGGATAGATATTATATATACTTAACCAAAAACATTTTACAGGGCCCTAGTAGATATTGTTTCTAGGGCATTAACATTTCCCATAGTGGCTAAACTATTACAAACGTTGATAGGAAGTTCTTTAACAAAATAACAAAAACTATGCTTGTCCTTTTCCAGTCTGTGATCTAACAAAAAGGTGGACGAGCATGTTGATAGAGTTGGGTAGGTATTGTACTTCTTGCATCCTCCCTGGCTAGAAGGTGAGATGCTCCATTGGCCTCCCTGAAGTTATGCCTCAGGATCGGGTGCTTCAGCTGCATTATCAACCATCTGCATTCAAGAATCAAGTTAGACAAGTGGTTTCCCGTGTTTGAGATAAGGTTTATGACGTCCGTGGAGTCAGTTTCAATCTCAAGCTTGTATAGTTTCCATTCAATGGAAATTTTTAGCCCCTC
>ML426601.1:0-22513 GCA_005239525.1 Nicotiana knightiana | reverse complement strand
ATTGTACTTCTTGCAGCCTCCTTGGCTAGAAGGTGAGTTGCTCCATTGGCCTCCCTGAAGTTATGCCTCAGGATCGGGTGCTTCAGCTGCATCATCAACCATCTGCATTCAAGAATCAAGTTAGACAAGTGGTTTCCCGTGTTTGAGATAAGGTTTATGACGTCCGTGGAGTCAGTTTCAATCTCAAGCTTGTATAGTTTCCATTCAATGGAAATTTTTAGCCCCTCTAGTAGGGCTAGAACCTCTACATGTGCGGAAGAAATTGCATGGGTTGTCTTGTGATAACCCACAATCCATTATCCATTGGAATCTCTGATGACCCCTCCTATACCTGCTAATTTATCAATACCTGAGAAAGCTCCATCACAGTTAAATCNATGACGTCCGTGGAGTCAGTTTCAATCTCAAGCTTGTCTAGTTTCCATTCAATGGAAATTTTTATCCCCTCCAGTAGGGCTAGAACCTCTGCATGTACGGAAGAAATTGCATGGGTTGTCTTGTGATAACCCACAATCCATTCTCCATTGGAATCTCTGATGAACCCTCATATACCTGCTAATTTATTAATACCTGAGAAAGCTCCACCACAGTTAAGTTTGAACCAATTTTTGGGTGGTTTACGCCATTTGATATTGACATTGACTTTCCTGGTGATGGGTGTGTGTTTTTCAGTGAGAAATATATATTCCCATGCTTGATGCATCAAATTTGGGACGTTTTATATAGTTTTGTATGTTTTTTAAATTGTTGTTGTTTCTATTTCTCCAAATGTTCCAGATAGCGTATGGGAAGAGGGTGTCTCATTTAGTATTGTTTCTATTTTGGGCTGTGACAATATCTTTTAAATCCTCAAACTAGTTATCCAGATTAACAAGATTATTATGATTTATACCTAGGTCATGCTAAAGTTTGCGAGCAATGGGACATAATAAGAATATGTGGGTAATATCCTCAATGCCCTTTCTACAACTCGTGCATGTAACGCTTATGTTCATACCTAGGTGTGCTAAGTACGATCTACAAGTCAGTCGATTGTTCATGCATTTCCACAATAGGAACTTTAATTTATTAGGGCATTTGAGATGCCAAATCTAGTCGAAGTTTTTGGTAGAGGAATGATCCTTGTCAAGTAAGGTGTAGCGAGACTTAGTAGTAAATATGCCATTGGAGCTAAGAGTCCAACTGAATCTGTCCCAATTCGTATCATTAAATGGAGTGGGGGTTGCATTAATGAGATGAGTGATCTCCCTGGGAAGGCTAAATGAAATATTTCTAAGGTACCATTTCCCATTTTTAAAAATGCCCGAAATTCTTAGGTTCTCATTTGTACGTGTCAAGGGCCCTGAAATGAGTGTTCTTAGGGGATTTGAATTGTAAATCCATCTGGAATGCCAAATGTTTATGTTAAAATTTTTTGAAGGATGCAAAAGAAGGCCTTTATTACAAAGTTCCCAGCCCTTGTTAATAGCTTGCCAAATAAAAGAAGTACTCCCACNGGGGGGAGAATTGTGAATTGCATGGCATAAGAGGGGATGAAATTGAGAGTACTAGAAGCCAATGTAGTTCTGCCAGCCATGTTGATGAATGGGTACTTCTAATGAGACAATTTAGAATGTATGTTGTCGATTAGATATTGGAAATCTTTTGATTTAGGCTTATGATTTAGAATAGCGAAACCTAGGTAATTTCCAAACACATGAGTTATTTTTATGCCAAAGGTGGTTGTGAGGAGAGTCAGAAGGTACTTTGGGAAATATTTAGGGATTATTGTCTTTGACTTAGCTTTGTTGATTACCAAGCCAGATTCTTCGGAGAAAAGGTCAAGGCAGTTCTTCATGGACTTGATTATTTTTTTGTTGGCCTTGACCATAAGGGTAATATCATCCGCAAAAAGGACATGGGAGAAGGAGGGACCCCTGAGACTGATATTAATGGGGTCCCAATTGAGAATGTCAACTTGATGATTTATGAGTTGAGAGAGGAGTTCCACACAGAGGATGAAAATGTAAGGGGACATTGAGTCACCCTGACGAACTCCTCTAGTAGGGAGGAAGGAATTAGTTCTTGCTCCATTTACAAGGATGGACATTGCACTGATAGTAATGCAATGCATGATTAGGTTTGTTAATTTTGGGGGTAATTGGAAGAATTTGAGGGTTTTATAGATGAAAGACCATTCCAATCTATCAAATGCTTTTTCCAGGTCAATCTTGATGATTAAGTCAAATTTTTTTTTCTTAGACTTAATAATATTGTGCATAATTTCTTGTATAATTATGGCATTATCACTAGCTCTACAATTTTTAATGAAACTTGTTTGCATGGGGCTAATGAGTTAAGGGATGTAATATTTTAATCTATTCACAATGATTTTTGTAACAACTTTGTAAGAAGTGTTACAAAGGCCAATAGGTATAAAGTTCCTTAGGTTATTTGTGTTAGGGAATTTTGGAATGAGACAGAGGAGAGTTTCATTTGTTCCTTCAGGTAGCTTTTGAGAGGTGAAGGCATTGTGGCAAAACTTAATAACTGATTCACCCACAATATGCCAATATTTATGATAGAAATAAGGATGGATGCCATCGGGGCCAGGGTCTTTGTAGGGCTTAAATAAGAAGATAGCCTTTGAAATTTCTACATCAGTGAGAGGGTTATCTAGACTATTTAGTCTAATGTTGTTCCCCCTCCAGAAGGTACTATCAAAGAGTTTATTAGGGGAGTGATCATTAGAGGTGGTAGAAGCATTCATAAAAAAAGAAGTAGTATGATCTAGAATGTCGTTTGGCTCATAAACCCTACTAACATCATCTCTAATGAAATGAGTTATAGTGTTTTGACGTTTTTTTCTAGTAGCTATAATATGAAAATATTTTGTGTTAGCGTCCCCATCATTCATCCAAGAGATTCTAGACCTGAGCTTCCAAAAATCATGTTCCATACGGAGGTTGTTGTTGTATTCTGGTTGAAGGTTAGATTCAAGGTTTTGGAGGAAGCAACTATGTGGATAGTGTGGGGAGCATTGAATTCCATTAATCCTAGCAAGAATTCTCCTTTTCTTTTTAAAAATGTCACCAAATGTATTGGTCTTCCACTCAATGGCCAGATCTCTAAAACTACTATGAGCATGGGTTAAATCATTGTTTGACCAAGATTTCTTTACTACTTGATGAAATCCGGGTGTCTACACCAAATTATTTCCAACCTGAAGGGTCATACATTTTTACTAACATTTTTTGGCCTTAGATTTATTAGGAGGGGGTTATGGTCCGAATGAGTCTTAGGGAGGTGAGTAACTACAACTTTGGGGAATTGGGTAATCCATTTATCATTAGCAAAAACCGTATCCAAACGTTCCATGATAAGTCCTTTGTTAAATTTTCTCTTATTCGACCATGTATAATTATAACCTTTGTGTAACGACCCAGTCTGTCGTTACGTAGAACTTGCATTTTTATTGCTGTCATTGACTTGTCATAGGTTGGTTATTCTGTTATCTATGTGTTAGATTTGATAGGCTGGAAATCGAATGGTTGTAGTGAGAGTTCAGTCTTGTAGCCTTTAAAGATAGCCTTATAATGGAAAAAGTCAACTAAGAGTTGACTTATAGGGAAATGACCTCGGAATGCGTATTTTATGGCTCAGATAGCTTCGTTAGGTGATTTGGGACTTAGGAGTGTGTTCGGAATATTTTTGTGATGTCCGATGTAGAATTAGGCTTGAATTGGCGAAAGTTAGTTTTTGGTGATTTTTGGTCGGCAGTGGAAAATAGGTTATCAGGGTCGGAATGGAATTTCAGAAGTTGGAACAGGTTCGTAATGTCATTTTGGATGTGTCTGCAAAATTTCAGGTCAATCGGAGTTGTTTTGGATAGTTTCGGCATCATTGATGGATTCTAGAAATTTCAAAGTTCTTAAGCTTGAATACGATGTAAATCTGGTGTTATGATGTTAGTTTTGGTGTTTTAAGAGTGCAACTAAGTTTGGAGAATCAATTATGATGTGTTGGTAACTTTGGTTGGGGTCCCGAAGGGTTCGGGATGGATTTCGATTGGTTAACGGGCATTTTTGGACTTATAGAATTGTTGGCTTTCTGGTTTTTGTGCAGCAGGGATCTGTGAATCGCGATTGCATGACAAGGGCTGCGATCGCGTAGAACACTCTAAGGGCCAGGCAAAAATTATGCATCGCGATCGCGTGAAACGGGTTGCGATCGCGTAGGTTTCAAAGAAGGTGAAGTGCGATCGCGTGGGCTAGGTCGCGATCGTGTAGGGTCATGACAGGCGCATGGGGGATGAGGTCAATTGGTCTTCGTGATCGCGTGCATTTGGTTGCGATCACGTGAGGTTGAGCTGCTGTGAACCGCGATCGCGTGGCTTTTGCCGCGATCGCAGTGAAGAAATCACTGGGCAGTATATAATAACCCTCCGCGACTTAAACCTTTTTTACACCATTTTTGTACGGACAGATGAGCTTTGGGGGCAATTTTTGAAGAGGGAAATCATTGTTATTCATATAGGTAAGTGTTTTGGACCTTAAAAATCATTTATGGATGATTATAGAGAATAATATCAGTGTTAAATTCACAAAAATCAGTAGAAAAAGGTGGGTTTAGGGCTTGAGATTTTGAGACGTTTAGGGATTGATTTGAGGGGTCAAACGAACTCCGATTTTAGTGTTCTTTATATGTACAGACTCGTGGGATGATGAAGAACAGTTTGGTATCAAACTTTCAGAGTTTAGGGACGTGGGTCCGGGGGTCGGGTTTTGACCAAATTCGGGTTTTGGACTAAATTTGATATTTTTCGGTTAGAATTTATTCCTTAAGCATCAATTGATGATTAAAATCTGAACTTAGTAGATTTGGAGCACTCAGAGGCCGGATTTAGAGGCAAAGGCACTGCGGAATAGTATTTTAGCCGGTTTTGAGGTAAGTAACGTTTCCAAACTTGGTTCTGAGGGTTCGAAACCCCAAACTATTTGATAATTGCTGTTCATTAAGGTGACGCACTTGCCAAGTGACGGGCATGCGGGCGTTTACCGAATATTTGTAGCCTGGCTCATCCCATGGCACTGTCTAATAGTTATCTAAGGTTGATATTTGTACTGTGATTGTGGTATTTACCTTGAACGAAATAGAAATCATGCTAAGTATAAATGTTAAGGATTCAGGCCGATGTGTTTAGACCGGAATGGTCGATTATTGTTGTCTCTATCTATGATTATTTCTTTCATGTACTCAGTATTGTTATAGTATATGTTTCATGCCTCAGTCTCGTAAGTTGCTAGTTTATTCTATATTATCATTGGTTTGAGCTGATTTTCATATGTTAGAGCATTGTAAGTGAGACTGGAAGGTACTGACTGAGTGAGGCTTGGAGCCTGGTTTTGAGACAGTTATGAGGTCGTACTGCACACCGCAACGATCCTGGAATCATGCCTTCGTTGGCTTGATATAGCGCTTGGGCTGAAAGGAGCCCCTCTAGAGTCTATACACCCCCAGTGAGCGCACAAATATTGAGGGATGGATTTCCCTGGACATGGATTTGTCCGAGCATTATGTTCCGGAGATGGATTTTCTCCGTGGTTATTATGTTTCGGAGATGGATTTTCTCCGTGGTTATTATGTTCTGTAGATGGATTTTCTCCGTGGGGGCTGGATCGGCCTTTTTCCTCAGTACTTGGTGACTGTGTCACTTGTGATTATGTAATATCCTGGATGGACTTCCCTGGGCCTGAAGGCCGTATTCTATTACTGAGTGGACCACCTTATGAGAGCTTGATTAATGAGTACACATCATTCTTGATTCTATATGAATTCATGCTAGTATGCAGAGTTACAGACATATATTGATGCATTGTGTTTATTTCCTGATATATTACTGTCATGTCCAAGTCATATTCTGTTGTTGAATTATCGGAGGTTTAGTTCGTCACTAACTCTCAGCCCGTAGTTTGGTTTCGTTACTACTGAGTTGGTGTTCTCACGTTACCCCCTGCACCTTCTGTGCATATCCAGGTACAAAAAAATTTAGCTCGGGTCAGTGAGTAGCAGTAGTTCATCAGAGTTGACGAGGTAGCAGATGGCAACTGTGATCTCGTCTTCTCTTTCTTTTCTACCTGTCGTATTTATTTTTCAGACTATGTTAGTCATTTCTTTTGGTTGTATTAAGTACTAGAAGCTCATGACTGTGTGACACTGGATCCGGGGTTAGTAGGATTTGGTCTTTTGAATTTCATAAACTGGTTTCCCAAAAATATTGGATTTATCATTATTATTATTATTATTGATTTCAGACTTATTAAAAAGGGCATTATATTGGGAATTGTATTTAGTTAGATAAAATGGGTGGCTTGCCTGGTTCCACGATAGGCGCCATCATGGCTCCGGAAATGGGTGACAAGTTGGTATCAGAGCACTAGGTTAAATAGGTCTCACCAGTCATGAGCAGGTTTAGCAGAGTCTTGCCGATCGGTATGGAGACGTCTGTACTTATCTTCGAGAGGTTGCAGAACCTTTAGGAAAAATCACACATTCTCGAACTCTTGTCGTGAAAATCCATTGATTCAACCCGAAGCGTAATTCTTGAACTCCTTTCATGTACTCAAACGCGCACGTGAGCGCTCGGTATCAGTCGTGCACCAATGGCTTGTGACTTCCATGAATGGGATGTGATTTTAGCATATTTGGGGCTTGTCTAGAAGACTTGAGGCCGGATTTTTGTCTGTGGCTTGAATGCCGAGATTTGGTTTATGTGAGCACATGTATTGAGACTTATATGTCCGTTGGTGTTCTTATTGACGATACTTGGTGACTAGATGACCACGTGGTGAGTTTTATTGATAGTTAGATGTGTTCAGGTTGGTTGGTTGTGACAAGAATGGATTAGCGGAAAATGTGGCAAGAACCATTAAGTATTTGACGTCTATATTGAATTAGAATATGGCTTCGAGTTGTGAGTGTATTGAAGGACCTCTCGTGTGGTTTAGTTGTGGAGTGAAGTAGATTTTTCTGTTGTGTTATGAGTTCCTGGTGATTTCTTTTGGGTTGACCAATGCCCCAGCAGTGTTCATGTATTTGATTGACGGTGTATTCAGCCGTGTTATAAATCCTTTGTTATTGTATTTAATGATGGCATCCTATCGTACTCTCGTAGCCAGGGATAGCATACTCGACATTTGATGATGGTATTGCAAGGAAATAGAGGGGAGAAGCTTTGTGCGAAGTTCTCCAAGTGTGAATTGTAGGCTTAGTTCAGTAGCATTCTAGGGACACGTGGTGTCCAGTGAAGGTATCTATGTGGTTAGACGAGTGTGACTGGAGCTTCCAGAAGCTCAAGAATCCCTGGACCACAGCTCCAGTGTTAGTATCGCCATCAGCTTCATGTTCTTATACCGCTTATGAGATGTCTCGACGGCAGGCAGTGGTTGTGTTCTAATGTAGGAAGGTATAGTGATTGTGTGATAGCTATGATATTCAGAAGTGTATAGGGAGATAACATTTTGAGATTTAACAGGTAGGGGTATCTCCTGTGGGTTGTCCTGAGGTGTGTGACCCTTATGTTTATCTGTAGTAAGTTCTCTCTATCAGTAAATGATGCATGTTGAAATTTGAGTTTAGATTACTTGTGAGAGTTGGCATGACCATCACAATGGTGGATGCGAGATTTGCAATTGATTGGAGTGTTAGATGGTTTGGGTCATATAAGCTTATAGAGGATGTAGTTGAATCCCACCACAGCATGGTGGCAGTGATAATGTGTGTGCATAGTCTTGTTTGTCGTGATCCTTGGCTTTGAGCCAAGTGGGGGAGTTCGTTATTGATAAGTTGATTACATGATTATCTGTTGTATGGTTTTAGTTCGGGGTATGTTGGTGAATCAATCAGCTATAACCTACAAAGGTGGAGTCAGGGAATGACTTGAGTGATGAAAATTTCTTCGATACAAGTTGTAATGTACTTTACTGATAGTGGAATTAATTGTATGATGGGGTTGTACTAGTAAGTCTAGAGTGTGAAATGTATGAGCGTCCTTGTTGCTTCAAAGGCGTGGATTACTTTTCTAGTATGTGGATTGCAAGCGGAGTGAGGTCGTTCTATTTACTTGGTTAGTGTAATTGAAATTTCGTAGAGTAAATGGCGTTCGAGAATGTTTCAGACGAATTCAAGGTTATATGTAGTGATCGAGGATCTTCAAGGTGTGAGAAGGGCTAGAACTGATATTTACGGGAAAGGTGTCGAGGCTTGTGGTGTATTTGCATTATCATGGATTCTATCCATCAGTATCAGGAAAGTGAAAGTAATGACTTTAAATCCGTAGGAAGTTTCTTCAGTGTAAGTATTTCTAATGTGGTGCATTTGGGGATAATTGAGGGAGTATTCAGCGGCCTATGAGACTTAGACGGTATATTTTTATGCTCGGGTTTCGTGCGGTGAGTCGGGATTGAGGATTGGGGTATTATGGCAAGAAGAAGTATCAATTCGAAGGTAAGTCAGAAGGAATTTGAATAAATAGTACAGCTTGGTAGTAGGTCGGATCGGGATGATAAAGGATATAGTTAGTTCTTTGGGTGTTTATAAGGTAATGAGTTGTTACAGGTGTTTATTAGCAATTCTCTTGGAATTTGGTGGCATGCGTATCTTGGTTGAGTTAGAAGGATTCAGTCCTGACGGTTTGGTGTTGTACAAGTGTGATTCAGGAGTTCTTGATGGTTTTTACCACGGTTGGAGGTGTATATTTCTGCGGGCGTGAGGGCCAGGTGATGTATATTGATTTTGTTTCTAGATGGGGTCGAATCGAAAGTTCTTGGCTAGTTGGGTACGTAGTTTTTGTGGCTAGAAGGGAGCATGAAGTTCTCACATTTATCATAGGATTGCATGGCGTATGCGATATGTTGTGTATAGTGGAAAGTGGCATATGTGAGGTCACAGTTCAGTACTGGAAGGAAGGTCAGAACTGGCTGCTTCAGATGATGAGGTAAAGGATACCACTATTGGGTGGCTGGATGAGAGTATACATTCATTAAGGACAATGTGTTTAAGGCAATGTGTTGAATAAGGGTTCTTCATTGGTGTTACGACGCTCTTTCGTTGGATCGACTGCTGATATTCAAGGTTCCTTGGTGACACAGAGGAATTATGGGGGTATCCCTCGTGGAATGATTGAGCATCAGGGATGTGTTATATATTTGAGTGGTGGAATTAGGGTAAGATATGGTAATTGGTGCGCCTCCTGGATTTTTGAGACTGGGAGTTTTCATGAACAAATTATTTTTGTAGTTGTGAACTACGAGGATGCGAGCAAAGCTAGTCAGGTGTTAGTATATGTCATGATTTAGTCATTATGAACGTTCGGAGATTTATCTACCTGTTGTGGGTGATCGGAGTTGACTTAGAGTTATTGGTAGGCCGGTATGGGTGTGTGGTCTGCACCGAGTCGGAATTATTGACTCCGAAATGCTATTGTTGAGGGATGTACCATTCGATTGTCATTGAGCTTATTCGTGTCTTGGAGTTATCTATGAGTTACCTTTCGGTGTTCGAGGAGTTATGATCGTTCGTTATATATGTGCATATGATGTAGTCCTATCGGGGCTGTATAGCGAGATTTGAGAAAGGTAAGTAATTGGGTGTTGCAGGATTGAGACGTGTTGGTTATGTTCTTTCTAGTTTGGGTGGCACGGTATCGTCCGATTTCCCGTGATTATGGAAATTCACTTTGAGTAATTGATGTTGAATTTCGCATGGTTATTGATTTTGAGGAAGGTGGTTTGGAGTGTGTCATGGGATCCAGCGGTTGGATAGGATCACGCTTTGCAGATCGGTTAGGTAGAGGTATGATCCTTGGTGTCGGATATGTGTGATATGGTTTCACGATGTGTATTAGACTTTTAGTATGATGTGGTAATGGTAAGTGTTAGTGGCAGGATAGCCCTCTCGTGCGAGTCTTCTTTATTTAATGAATTGAACTCTTGGTATGTGGCTATTGAGTGCACAAGTTGCACAAGTTATGGCTCTGGATGATATTGATACTGATCGGGCGAATGGTTACTCGGTTATACGTGTTTCTTTCATCATCGGCAGTATATAGAAGTGTTAGAACGAGGGATGGTTTGATAAGAGGGTATGTACCAGTATTGGGTTGTTTGAACAACTATTGTGGTTAGGAGTTATCGCTATGAGTGGTTGAGCCACGCAGTATATTATGAGATTTCATCTTGGGTTATGGATATGGTTTGATACAACATGTTCAGACTATTTCAGCTTATAGTCATGGAAATTTGAACTTGTAAATTATTTCAGAAGTGGAAACTTGGTTTTAAGGTTATGGGTCAGGATTTGATAATGAAATTTCAGTTATGTTGTGTTATCAGACGTAGATAGGGTAGGGTGACATGGGATCACCTCCGAATATGTGCATGGAAATGTTTGGTAGTGTTGGAACAGCTCTAGGCACGTTCGAGGACGAATGTATGTTTAAGTGGGGGAGAATGTAATGACCGGGTCTGTCGTTACGTAGAACTTGCATTTTTATTGCTGTCATTGACTTGTCATAGGTTGGTTATTCTATTATCTATGTGTTAGAGTCGATAGGCTTGAAATAGAATGGTTGTAGTGAGAGTTCAGTCATGTAGCCTTTAAAGATAGCCTTATAATGGGAAAAGTCAACTAAGAGTTGACTTATTTGGAAACGACCTCAGAATGCGGATTTTATGGCTTAGATAGCTTCGTTAGGTAATTTGGGACTTAGGAGTGTGTTCGGAATATTTTTGTGGTGTCCGGTGTAGAATTAGGCTTGAATTGGCGAAAGTTAGTTTTTGGTGATTTTCGGTCGCCAGTGGAAAATAGGTTATCAGGGTTGGAATGGAATTAATGAAGTTGGAACAGGTTCCTAATGTCATTTTGGATGTGTCTGCAAAATTTCAGGTCAATCGGAGTTGTTTTGGATAGTTTCGGCATCATTGGTGGATTTTAGAAATTTAAAAGTTCTTAGGCTTGAATCCGATGTAAATCTGGTGTTTTGATGTTAGTTGTGGTGTATTGAGAGCGAAAATAAGTTTGAATAATAAATTATGATGTGTTGGTAACTTTGGTTGGGGTCCCGAGGGGCTCGGGATGGATTTCGGTTGGTTAACGGGCATTTTTAGACTTAGAGAATTGCTGGTTTTCTGGTTTTTGTGCAGTAGGGATCTGTGAATCGCGATCGCATGGAAAGGGCTGCGATCGCGTAGAACACTCTGAGGGCCAGGCAAAAATTGTGCATCGCGATCGCGTGAATCGGGTTGCAATCGCATAAGTTTGGAAGAAGGTGAAGTGCGATCACGTGGGCTAGGTCGCGATCGCATAGGGTCATGACAGGCGCATGGGGGATGAGGTCAATTGGTCTTCGTGATCGCGTGCATTTGGTTGCAATCACGTGAGGTTGATCTGCTGTGAACCGCGATCGCGTGGCTTTTGCCGCGATCGCAGTGAAGAAATCACTGGGCAGTATATAATAACCCTCTGCGACTTAACCCTTTTTTACACCATTTTTGTACGGACAGAGAGCTTTGGGGGCGATTTTTGAAGAGGGAAATCATTGTTCTTCATAGAGGTAAGTGTTTTGGACCTTAAAACTCATTTATGGATGATTATAGAGCATGATATCAGTGTTAAATTCACAAAAATCAGTAGAAAAAGGTGGGTTTAGGGCTTGAGATTTTGAGACCTTTAGTGATTGATTTGAGGGGTCAAACGAACTCCGATTTTAGTGTTCTTTATATGTACACACTCGTGGGATGATGAAGAACAGTTTGATATAAAAAATTTTGAGTTTTGGGATGTGGGCCAGGGGGTCGGGTTTTGACCAAATTCGGATTTTGGACTAAATTTGATATTTTTCGATTAGAATTTATTCCTTAAGCATAAAGTGATGATAAAAATCTGAAATTGGTAGATTTGGAGCACTCAGAGGCCGGATTTATAGGCAAAGGCACTGCGAAATACTATTTTAGCCGGTTTTGAGGTAAGTAACGTTTCCAAACTTGGTTCTGAGGGTTTGAAACCCCAAACTATTTGATAATTTCTGTTCATTAAGGTCGCGTTTACCGAATTTTTGTAGCCTGGATCATCCCATGGCACATTCTAATAGTTATCTCATGTTGATATTTGTACTGTGAAGGTGGTATTTACCTTGAACGAAATAGAAATCACGCTAAGTATAAATGTTAAGGCTTCATGCCGATGTGTTTAGACCGGAATGGTCGATTATTGCTATCTCTATCTGTGATTAATTCTTTCATGTACTTAGTCTTGTTATAGTATATGTTTCATGCCTCAGTCTCGTAAGTTGCTAGTTTATTCTATATTATCATTGGTTTGAACTGATTTTCATATGTTAGAGCATTGTAAGTGAGACTGGAAGGTACTGACTGAGTGAGGCTTGGAGCCTGGTTTTGAGACAGTTATGAGGTCGTACTGCACACCGCAGCGATCCTGGAATCATGCCTTCGTTGGCTTAATATAGCGCTTGGGCTGAAAGGAGCCCCTCCGGATCTATACACCCCCAGTGAGCGCACAAATATTGAGGGATGGATTTCCCTAGACATGGATTTATCCGAGCATTATGTTCCGGAGATGGATTTTCTCCATGGTTATTATGTTCCGGAGAAGGATTTTCTCCGTGGGGGCTAGATCGACCTTTTTCCTCAGTACTTGGTGACTGTGTCACTTGTGTTTATGTAATATCTGGGATGGACTTCCCTGGGCCTGAAGGCCGTATTCTAGTACTGAGTGGACCACCTTATGAGAGCTTGATTAATGAGTACACATCATTCTTGATTATATATGAATTCATGCTAGTATGCAGAGTTACAGACATATATTGATGCATCGTGTTTATTTCCTGATATATTACTGTCATGTCCAAGTCATATACTATTGTTGAATTATCGGAGGTTTAGTTCGTCACTACCTCTCAGCCCGTAGTTTAGTTTCTTTACTACTGAGTTGGTGTACTCATGTTACCCCCTGCACCTTGTGTGCAGATCCAGGTACATCGAAATTTAGCTCGGATTAGTGAGTAGCAGCAGTTCATCAGAGTTGACGAGGTAGCATATGGCGTTCGTGATCTCGTCTTCTCTTTCCTTTCTACCTGTCATATTTATTTTTCAGACTATGTTAGTCATTTCTTTTGGTTGTATTAAGTACTAACAGCTCATGACTGTGTGACACTGGATCCGGGGTTAGAAAGATTTGGTCTTTTGAATTTCATAAACTGGTTTCCCAAAAATATTGGATTTATTATTATTATTATTATTGATTTCAGACTTGTTAAAAAGGGCATCATATTAGGAATTGTATTTAGTTAGATAAAATGGGTGGCTTGCCTGGTTCCACGACAGGCTCCATCACGGCTCCGTAAATGGGTCGTGACAAGTTGGTATCAGAGCGCTAGGTTAAATAGGTCTCACCATGTGAGCAGGTTTAGTAGAGTCTTGCGGATCGATACAGAGACGTCTGTACTTATCTTCGAGAGACTGCAGAACCTTTAGGAAAAATCTCACATTCTCGAACTCTTGTCGTGCGAATCCATTGATTCAACCCGAATCGTAATTCTTTGAACTCCTTTCCTGTATTCAAACGCACATGTGAGCGCTCGGTATCATCCGTGCACCAACGACTTGTGACTTCCATGAATGAAATGTGATTTTAGCATGTTTGGGGCCAGTCTGGAAGACTTGAGGCCGAATTTTTGTCTGTGGCTTGAGTGCCGATATTTCATTTTTGTGAGCACATGTATTGGGGACTTATATGTCCGTTGGTGTTCTTATTGACGATACTTGGTGACTAGATGACCACGTGGTGAGTTTTATTGGTAGTTAGATGTGTTCAGGTTGATTGGTTGTGACAAGAATGGATTAGCGGGAAATGTGGCAAGAACCATTAAGTATTTGACGTCTATATTGAATTAGAATATGGCTTCGAGTTGTGAGTGTATTGAAGGACCTCTTGTGTGGTTTAGTGTTGGAGTGAAGTAGATTTTTCTGTTGTGTTATGAGTTCCTGGTGATGTCTTTTGGGTTGACCAATGCCCTAACAACGTTCATGTATTTGATTGACGGTGTATTCAGCCGTGTTATAACTCCTTTGTTATTGTATTTTTTGATGGCATCCTGCCGTACTCTCGTAGCCAGGGATATCATACTCGGCATTTGATGATGGTATTACAAGGATATAAGGGGGAGAAGCTTTGTGCGAAGTTCTCCAAGTGTGAATTGTTGGCTTAGTTCAGTAGCATTCTAGGGACACGTGGTGTCCAGCGAAGGTATCTATGTGGTCAGACGAGTTTGAGTGGAGCAGCTTCCAGAAGCTCAAGAATCCCTGGACCACAACTCCAGTGTTGGTATTGCCATCAGCTTCAGGTTCTTATACCGCTTATGGGATGTCTCGATGACATGCAATGGTTGTGTTTTACTGTAGGAAGGTATAAGGATTGTGTGATAGCTATGATATTCAGAAGTGTATAGGGAGATAACATTTTGAGATTTAACAGGTAGGGGTATCTCCTGCGGGTTGTCCTGAGGTGTGTGACCCTTATGTTTATCTGTAGTAAGTTCTCTCTATCAGTAAATGATGCATGTTGCAATTTGAGTTTAGATCGCTTGTGGGAGTTGGCATGACCATCACAATGGTGGATGCGAGATTGGGAATTGATTTGAGTGTTAGATGGTTTGGGTCATATAAGCTTATGGAGGATTTAGTTGAATCCCACCACAGCATGGTGGCAGTGATAATGTGTGGGCATAGTCTTGTTTGTCGTGATCCTTGGCTTTGAGCCAAGTGGGGGAGTTCGTTATTGATAAGTTGATTACATGATTATGTGTTGTATTGATTTCAGTTCGAGGCATGTTGGTGAATCAATCAGCTATAACCTACAGAGGTGGAGTCATGGAATGACTCGAGTGATGGAAATTTCTTCGATACAAGTTGTAATGTACTTTACGGATAGTGGAATTCATTGTATGATGGGGTTGTACATGTAAGTATAGATTTTGCAATGTATGAGCGTGCTTGTTGCTTCAAATGTGTGGATTACTTTCCTAGTATGTGGATTTCAAGCGGGGTCAAGTCGTTCTGTTTACTTGGTTAGTGTAATTTAAATTTCGTAGAATAAATAGAGTTCGAGAATGGTTCAGACAGATTCAAGGTTATATGTAGCGATCGAGGATCTTCAAGGTGTGAGAAGGGCTAGAACTGACATTTACGGGAAAGGTGTCTAGGCTTGTGGTGTATTTGCATTATCATGGATTCTATCCATCAGTATCAGAAAAGTGAAGGTAATGACTTTAAATTCCTAGGAAGTCTCTTCAGGGTAAGTATTTCTAATGTGGTGAATTTGGGGATAATTGAGGTAGTATTCAGCGGCCTATGAGCCTTAAACGGTATATTTTTATGCTCGGGTTTCGTGCGGTGAGTCGGGATTGAGGATTGTGGTATTATGGCAAGAAGAAGTATCAATTCGAAGGTAAGTCACAAGGAACTTGAATAAATAGGACAGCTTGGTAGTAGGTCGGATCGGGATGATAAGGGATATGGTTAGTTCTTTGGGTGTTTATAAGGTAATGAGTTGTTAAAGGTGTTTATTAGCAATTCTCTTGGAATTTGGTTGCATGCGTATCTTGGTTGAGTTAGAAGGATTAAGTCCTGACGGTTTGGTGTTGTACAAGTGTGATTTGAGAGTTCTTGATGGTTTCTACCACGGTTGGAGGTGTGTATTTCTACGGGCGTGAGGGCCAGTTGATGTATAGTGATTTTGTTTCTAGATGGGATCGAATGGAAATTCTTGGCTAGTTGGGTACGTAATTGTTGTGGATAGAAAGGGAGCATGAAGTTCTCATATTTATCATAGGATTGCATGGCGTATGCGTTATTTTGTGTATAGTGGAGAGTGTCACATGTGAGGTCACGGTTCAGTTCTGGAAGAAAGGTCAGAACTGGCAGCTTCAGATGATGAGGTAAAGGATACCACTATTGGGTGGCTGGATGAGAGTATACATTCATTAAGGACAATGTGTTTAAGGCAATGTGTTGAATAAGGGTGCTTCGTTGGTGTTACGACGCTCTTTTGTTGGATCGACTACTGATATTCAAGGTTCCTTGGTGACACAGAGGAATTATGGGGGTATCCCTCGTGGAGTGATTGAGCATCAGGGATGTGTTATATATTTGAGTGGTGGAATTAGGGTCAGATATGGTAATTGGTGCGCCTCCTGGATTTTTGAGACTGGGAGTTTTCATGAACAGATTATTTTTGTAGTTGTGAACTACGAGGATGCGAGCAAAGCTAGTCAGGTGTTAGTATATGTCATGATTTAGTCATTATGAACGTTCGGAGATTTATCTACCTGTTGTGGGTGACCGGAGTTGACTTATAGTTATTGGTAGGCCGGTATGGGTGTGTGGTCTGCACCGAGTCAGAATTGTTGACTCCGAAATGCTATTGTTGAGGGATGTACCATTCGATTTTCATTGAGCTTATTTGTGTCCTTGTGTGATCTATGAGTTACCTTTCGGTGTTCGAGGAGTTGTGATCGTTGGTTATATATGTGCATATGATGTATTCCTATCGGGATGTATAGCGAGATTTGAGTAAGGTAAGTAATTGGGTGTTGCTGGATTGAGACGTATTAGTTATGTTCTTTCTGGTTCGGGTGGCACGGTATCATCCGATTTCCCGTGATTATGGCAATGCACTTTAAGTAGTTGATGTCGAATTTCGCATGGTTATTGATTTTGAGCAAGGTGGTTTGGAGTGTGTCATGGGATCCAGCGGTTGGATAGGATCACGCTTTGCAGCTCGGTTAGGTAGAGGTATGATCCTTGGTGTCGGATTTGTGTGATATGGTTTCACGATGTGTATCAGACTTTTAGTATGATGTGGTAATGGTAAGTGTTAGTGGCAGGATAGCTCTCTCGTGCGAGTCTTCTTTTATTTAATGAATTGAACTCTTGGTATGTGGCTATTGAGTGCACAAGTTGCACAAGTTATGGCTCTGGATGGTATTGATACTGATCGAGTGAATGGTTACTGGGTTATACGTGTTTCTTTCATCATCGGTAGTATATAGAAGTGTTAGAACGAGGGATGGTTTGATAAGAGGGTATGTACCAGTATTGGGTTGTTTGAACAACTATTGTGGTTAGGAGTTATCGTTATGAGTGGTTGAGCCACGCAGTATATTATGAGATTTCATCTTGGGTTATAGATATGGTTTGATACAACATGTTCAGACTATTTCAGCTTATAGTCGTGGAAATTTGAACTTGTAAATTATTTCAGAAGTGGAAACTTGGTTTTAAGGTTATGGGTCAGGATTTGATAATGAAATTTCAGTTATGTTGTGTTACCGGACGTAGATGGGGTAGGGTGAGATGGGATCACCTCCAAATATATGCATGGAAAGTTACACAACAATTTTTGGTGGTGTTGGAACAGTTCTAGGCACGTTCGAGGACGAATGTAAGTTTAAGTGGGGGAGAAAGTAATGACCCAGTCTGTCATTATGTAGAACTTGCATTTTTATTGCTATCATTGACTTGTCATAGTTTGGTTATTCTGTTATTGATGTGTTAGAGTCGATAGGCTTGAAATCGAATGGTTGTAGTGAGAGTTCAGTTATGTAGCCTTTAAAGATAGCCTTATAATGGGAAAAGTAAACTAAGAGTTGAATTTGGAAATGACCTCAGAATGCGGATTTTGTGACTCGGATAGCTTTGTTAGGTGATTTGGGACTTAGGAGTGTGTTCAGAATATTTTTGTGATGTCCGGTGTAGAATTAGGCTTGAATTGGCGAAAGTTAGTTTTTGGTGATTTTTGGTCGGCAGTGAAAAATAGGCTATCAGGGTCAGAATGGAATTCCAGAAGTTGGAACAGGTCCGTAATGTCATTTTGGATGTGTCTGCAAAATTTCAGGTCAATCGGAGTTGTTTTGGATAGTTTCGGCATCATTGGTGGATTTTAGAAATTTCAAAGTTCTTAGGCTTGAATCCGATGTAAATCTGGTGTTTTGATGTTAGTTTTGGTATTTTGAGAGTGAAACTAAGTTTGAATAATCAATTATGATGTGTTGGTAACTTTAGTTGGGGTTCCGAGGGCTCGGGATGGATTTCGGTTGGTTAACGGGCATTTTTGGACTTAGAGAATTGCTGGTTTTCTGATTTTTGTGCAGCAGGGATCTGTGAATCGCGATCGCATGGCAAGGGCCACGATCGCGTAGAACACTCTGAGGTCCAGGCAAAAATTATGCATCGCGATCGCGTGAATCGGGTTGCGATCGCGTAGGTTTGGAAGAAGGTGAAGTGCGATCGCGTGGGCTAGGTCGCGATCGCGTAGGTTCATGACAGGAGCGTGGGGGGGTGAGGTCAATTGGTCTTCACTATCGCGTGCATTTGGTTGTGATCGCGTGAGGTTGAGATGCTGTGAACCGCGATCGCGTGGCTTTTGCCGCGATCGCAGTGAAGAAATCACTAGGCAGTATATAATTAAACCCTCCGCGACTTAAACCCTTTTTACACCATTTTTGTACAGACAGAGAGCTTTGGGGGCGATTTTTGAAGAGGGAAATCATTCTTCTTCATAGAGATAAGTGCTTTGGACCTTAAAACTCATTTATGGATGATTATAGAGCATAATATCAGTGTTAAATTCACAAAAATCAGTAGAAAAAGGTGGGTTTAGGGCTTGAGATTTCCCACCTAATCAGTAGAAAAAGGTGACGCACTTGCCAAGTGACGGGCTTTCGGGCGTTTACCAAATATTTGTAGCCTGACTCATCCCATGGCACTGTCTAATGGTTATCTCAGGTTGATATTTGTACTGTGAATGTGGTATTTACCTTGAACGAAATAGAAATCATGCTAAGTATAAATGTTAAGGCTTTACGCCGATGTGTTTAGACCGGAATGGTCGATTGTTGCTGTCTCTATCTGTGATTATTGCTTTCATGTACTCAGTCTTGTTATAGTATATGTTTCATGCCTCAGTCTCGTAAGTTGCTAGTTTATTCTATATTATCATTGGTTTGAGCTGATTTTCATATGTTAGAGCATTGTAAGTGAGACTGGAAGGTACTGACTGAGTGAGGCTTGGAGCCTGGTTTTGAGACAGTTTTGAGGTCGGACTGCACACCGCAACGATCCTGGAATCATGCCTTCGTTGGCTTAATATAGCGCTTGGGCTGAAAGGAGCCCCTCCGGAGTCTATACACCCCCAGTGAGCGCACAGATATTGAGGGATGTATTTCCTTGGACATGGATTTGTCCGAGCATTATGTTCCAGAGATGGATTTTCTCCGTGGGGGCTGGATCGGCCTTTTCCTCAGTACTTGGTGACTGTGTCACTTGTGTTTATGTAATATCCAGGATGGACTTAACTGGGCCTGACGGCCGTATTTTAGTACTGAGCGGACCACCTTATGTGAGCTTAATTAATGATTACACATCATTCTTGATTCTATATGAATTCATGCTAGTATGCAGAGTTACAGACATATATTGATGCATCGTGTTTATTTCCTGATATATTACTGTCATGTCCAAGTCATATACTGTTGTTGAATTATCGGAGGTTTAGTTCGTCACTACCTCTCAATGTCATCCCCTCTTATGCCAAGCAATTATACTAGGCTCAAAAGTTTAGTTGTGACTTCTTAATAACAGAAAAACCAAAACTAACATGGTCATAAGCTATTAAATTCTTTAGGTGGACCCCACTTTCCATTCAACCTTCACTATCTTCATTAAATAAATTACTTGATTGTTATTATTGTTTTTCCAATAAGTACTTTCAATAAGAAAAATTATCTTTTTAATAATTTTATAATTCAAATGTTCACGTGATTAAAAATAGAAGGGTCACATAAATTTATATATGACAATTCCTTTATCTCCTTAAGAAACATTATTTCAATTATTTTATTTATTAACTATTCCAGGTAAAGAAGATTTCATTAAAAAAGAATTAGTGCTAATGTATGTTGATTTACATTCAAATGTTATTATATCATTATCAATTGATATCATTTTATACAAAAGTTAATATTAAATTACAATTTCAATTGGAATACTTTATAAAATTCGGGGAAAAATATTTAAGAATAAATTATAGTTTCAAGTCCCCTTTTTATTATAGAATATTAAAAAAAATTCAAAATGTATAATAAGTATCCCCTCTCTAAAATATGAGTTGAGAATATCTAAAGTAAAAATTAGACAATTAATTTGTGAAATTTTTTTCTTTTAAAAATTATTATATATTAGGAAGTTTGAGAAGTATCGTCATACCAAGTATATGATGGACCTCGGGGTACCTGAGTACAATGGGTATGACGAGGTGGTGGAGCCTCCACCTGGGCTAATGGACATTACTACACTGCTGGAGACATCATCCAAGCTAACACTAGTTGCGCGCTATGAAAGGGACGAGCGCTTCAGCGGGTACATGTATAAAACTCTCAACTTTTTGATGTGCAAGGCGGGTGCTACGGATGTGGAGCGTATGGAACTATGCAGTGAGCTATCCAGTTCTGCCAAAGATATGTTGGGGATTGCACCTGGAAGCCCTATCCATTCTTCTGAGGACGTAAACACAGTACGTGGCTCTGACACACAGGATGAGGGTGGTGAGGAAGTTACCGGACCCCGAGCCGTGGTTCCTCTAGGCCCAGATGATGATGAGCATGCAGCTGCTACTTTGGCGACCTCCGATTGACAGGGAGCATTTCTTTTCACCCTAATTTACTTTTTAATTTGTATATGCATCGGGGACTATGCATGCTTTAAGTGTGGGGTGGGAAGTATGCTACTTGTGATATTGTTGTATAGTATAATTGGTTTTTAAATTTTTTTTAGTGTTAACTAGTTTTGTTTAGTTAGTTAGTTTTTGTTTTTAAATTCTATTTTCAGTTTTTAGTTTTAGTTAGAAAAAGATCGTACTTTTTCCGACGATGGATCTGTTGGACAATTTTCTTGAGGGATTAAAGTCCGAGTAAAATACCAAAAAGATTTTCTTTTATTGTGTTTAGGTAGTTAGGTAGTATCCCTTGATTTTGCTTTCGACACCGGTTCTTTTCCAAGGGTGTAGCTCGAACCGGGTATTCTCGTTAGTGTTTATTTTTATTTTTTAGGAGTAGGTTAAGGAAGAAAATTGAGGTGCTCTAAGATACCTATTGACATGGTTGGTGTTGGCTCGTTAAGTTATGGCATACGCTCTGTCTTCTTGCATATATGATTTGAATTGTAATGCCCAAGTAAATTAAGTAGCCTACTCTTTGGCGCCTCTTTCTCAGTTGATTGACTTGTATGCTACCTAGTGCATTGTTGCTTAAAAATTCTCAACTTGTTATGCTTGCTTGGCTTGAGAGTCACACAGAACTGTCTTGAGTGAATCAAGTGCCATGTGTGTGTAAGGATTGTTGATATTTTGTGCTATCCTGTGTAGTCTAGAACTTGCCCAGTGTGTTATCAACGCGAAATCATTAATTTATGCTAGTCTAGGAGATGATGTAGACGTTTCTTTCTTGATCATAAAAGTGCTTGTCACTGACAAATAAATTTTTCCGGTTGCTAGCCCTTTTGAGCCTATAGACCTTTTCCTTGGCAACCACATTACAAGTTGTACTCCTAGTTTGTTCTTGATTCGAGATTGTTGAACCTTTACCTCCTAAGACACTTTGTGACTAAAAGAAGTAAGGTGAAAAATTGGGAATTGGCTTTAGAGTGGAACTATGGAAGGGCCCTTAAAGTGCACTAAAATTGTGAAGAAAGTTCACTAGCTTATGAACTTCATATTATGGAGTGTGTGAAGGAAAAGAAATGAAAAAAAATGTTGCAAGAAAAAAGCAAATAAAAGTTCAAATAATGTAGAAAGACACACATCTCCTAATCATTCTCATTAATGCTAGTGAAACCATAGAGGTGCTTAATGGAGAAGAGAGCTATGTTATATATGATGTATGACAAGTGTTTGGATTGAGAAAAAAGTGAGCTTGATTTTCGAGTGTAGTGTATTAAAGTGCTTAGGAGGGTTAGTCACTGATGCGAGACTAAATTGCATAGTTTAACATGTGATTTACCTTNATACGCGAAAGGAGACACCCGGGCGATAGCCGGGCGACAGAGCCAAACACCCTGACCCTACCTGGCGTTAGCCAGGCGTTAGGGCTGAAACGCCAGCCCTACCCTGGCGTTAGCCAGGCGTTTGGGCTGAAACGCCAGCCCTAGCCTGGCGTTAGCCAGGCGTTTGGGTCCAAACGCCAGGGGCTGCCCAGTTCGGCCAAAATCGAGTTTTGACGGGTTTAAGTGTTTTCCAATTGAAATAGAAGTCTCCTACACGGTTAGGGTTCACCCTAAACCTATAAATAGACTCCTAAAACACAACTATTAGAGGATATCAGGGAGATTCGAGATTAGAGTGGTACGGACGGCAAAACATCGATTTGTACATATTTTCTTCATTACTTTGTAGTTTAATTATGCAA